>SMSR01008274.1:0-54841 GCA_019453355.1 Ceratina japonica
GGACCGATGACCGTTTAGTTACGGGTTACCCTCGGACGGACGCGCCATCCCCTTCCAGCATATTTACGCGTGGTGGATACATATTTTATATTTCATCGTCTCCTTTTTATTTCCGATGAGTTTGGATTCCCGAGGGGGTTCGAGCACCTGTTTGTATTTCTGCTACGCCGACACATAAATCATCCGAGAATGGACTCTAACGTCTTTTATCGCGGCTCTCCACCTCTCTTTCTAATATCGAAGAACGCGCGCATACGTGCCCGTCTGTGTTGGTTCTGGGATACGCATTCACGGGGAGCTAGTCGACCGATCCGTATACGCCCACGCTTAATGATGAATATGAATTTTTCGAGGCCCAGAAAAACTGTCAAACGAGTTCTCCCGACCCCGTCCGTTTTCGTTTTATTGCCGCTCGGCTGCCGCCGCGGCGCGACGCGTCCGTGAAATCCGGCTCTTTCCGCGATCGTCGCTCTCCTCGACGCGATCGGACGAGGGAATCGAGCCGGTCGCCGATTTATCCTCGGGCCCTTAACGTTCCTCGAAACAAATGCCGCTCCCGGTGTACGGTTCCTCGATACGAGACCCGGTGCAACCGATTTGTTAGATCGATGGATCCTGCACGCGTCCAACGAGCGCGCGCGAGGAGCGTGTGGATCCTCGCGATCGGCAGGGAACGGATCATTAGTAACGCTTACCCGGCATAAAGCGAGAGAAATGGCGGTCGAATTATTCCGGTGGTGGGTGCGAGCCGGACAAAGGTGGTATCTTGCGAGGACACGCGGAGGACCCTCGAAAAAAAGAGCCACGGGGTTCCAACGGTGCGGTGTCCCGACGCCGCCGCGACGACGTTGTACCCGGGGACAGCCGAAACCGCGTGCGTCGCCTTTCTCTCTTTTGTCACATTGATCGATATCGCCGGGAATATCCCTTCGATATCCCCCGTTTATATTCTACCTTCGGACGCCTAACCGCGCACTACTCTCTGTACACGTGGAACGCAAGTGCGCTGGCCAGGCAATGAGATTAGTGACAGGCTTATCTGAAGGTCTCGGTAACGATGATCAACCAGGACGAATTCTACTGGTTGAAGGACATTTTACAATACAAAGGTAGTGAAAGTATCAAACATTCATAAATCCTGGTAAGTAGAAGGTAGACTGCATATATGCAGTCGGCAGCCCCTGTTTAGGTATTTCCCTTGTTTTCCTCTCTTCAATATTGGCCAGTGAGAATTTCCCAGAGTCCACGTGACATTATCATCATAAAGGAGAGCCAAGGGACTTCTCGACACGCGAGGAAGGAACGGGACCTGAAGAAAGCAACGTGGCGCGTCGCTCATTGTCGTCCGGGCGAACCGCCCGCTGTGCATGCGAACGGTTCGTATTAAAATGATAATGAAATGGAAAATCCAAGAAACGTGGCAACTTTGTTCTTCGGCAAATAGGCGTAATGTGCTAACGTTTACGTTTACGACGTGAAACGGCCGGATTCGGTGATATACTCGATGCGCGGAGGGTGATATCTAAACTGTCGTCGATTGCGACGTACGACGGCGCACGGGATTTCGTGATTTCCACTTTGGAGCGTTCTCGAAGAAGGAACGAGGAGGAGAGACGAGGCTCCCCGAGCACAACGGCCGACGACGCGTCTCTCTTCTTCCGTCTAGCCCGCGCGATCAGCTTCCTGCTCTGTGATCTCGGCTCGTCTGAGTTTCATCCCTCTTCAAGTTAGCTAACAGCAGGATCCTGCACAATGTAGTCGTGATTGCAAATCCGCTCGTTATCATCAAAACTGTGCGCCCGACCTAACGAAACCCACCCTCGGCCCCCGGTCCCTTCTCCTTTCCTCTCGAGTCCTCTCTTTTCCCCGTCCTCGAGCTCCTCCCATCCCTGCTCGCTCCGCTTCTGCGCCTCCGTCGAAGTGTCGCTCTCCCACGACAAGACCGACCAAAGTGCTTTTAAACAGTAAAGAGATTCCCTGTTTCTCGCGAAATTTCTCTCTCCCGCTGATTGCGAACTCCTCCTTTGACGTTCGCCGATGCCGACCCGAATCGCGGCGGTGACTCNGGACCAAAGTGCTTTTAAACAGTAAAGAGATTCCCTGTTTCTCGCGAAATTTCTCTCTACCGCTGATTGCGAACTCCTCCTTTGACGTTCGCCGATGCCGACCCGATCCGCGGCGGTGACTCGAAACGAACCGAGCAGGACGACGGCCCGTTCGTCGTCTCGATTAATAAATACTTTCCCCGGGTTCGTTCTCGGATGACGGTGAACCGCGGTATCGAAATCGTGGCTCCGACGAACGATCGATCTCAGAGGAAGAAAATATCATTGTATGGCCAACAGTCACAATGGATGAATAGAGGAACCGTACGGTTTTGATAGCGTTACCCACCTGCAACAGCATTTCGTCACGAGGTGGGAATGTTACCAGCGTCAGTTTTTATAGCGTGCGTCACGTAACTCAGTCTCCGATATTTTCATAGCTCCAGAAACTCTCTTCGACGCGTAGCTGTTAGACGACGACGTGTCGAGAAACGTACATATCAGCGAAGGGCGAAAGGAATTCTGATTCAAGTCTTACGTCCGTAGACGTGGCTCGTGCTTCTATGGATTTTCGAGTGATCAAATTGTAGGAGGTGGATTCAGCTGGAATTCGTTCTCTCTTTTAGACACAGTCGACGTTCCTATATGTTTAGGTAAAAATCAGCTTGGAGATTCTCGTAGCTTTCGCATTTCCTCGCAAACTACGCTTTGCGACTCGCATGTAAGACAGTCAGAAAAGCTGGGTATACAATGACGACTCAGGTATACGCTAGAACCCATTAAGGTAGGAACTGAACACCTATTTAAAGGTGAGATTTCCCCGCAGCGTCAAGGCCGATTTCTACTATCTGGCAATTAGTCAAACGGTGGCTGGCCGGTCAGGGCGAAAAGTAGCAAAACCAGGAGCGTAATTTGTAGTATAGAGAATGAGGAAAAGCGTGTAAAAGCAGAAGACCACAGGGGTCCGTCCTTGACTGGCCAGCCACCGGCAATTTGCCGGACATCAGACGTACAACGTACAATAATTGAATCCTGACATAGAATAGCAGTATATTTACACTTTCGCTGGATCCCCATTTCCGGTTTAGGCGAACTTTCTCACAGGCAATGAATTTACTTTGTAGACTTAGAACGCGTGTGGAGAACTCTGATCGGGCGTGGCTTTTTGGGAACGAGCGTACCGTATGTAGGGCTGATTCTCGTACCGGGACAGGTAATTTCCGCGGGGAGCCGAGGTGCCGTGTCCCGATCGACGATCAATGATTCAGCCGAATCGCGCCGAGACGCGGTGATAATGTTCGCGATAATTAGTCAGGCGAGACACCCGATAGCATCTTCGGATGCCGTTATCCAGTCTCGCGCGGCCTCGCGGCTGGATATTGCCGGGGTTGAAGCCGCGGCGGCGGCCGCACGATTCTTTTTCTCGTCGTCGACAGATTGACACTTTCCACGTCGGCGTCGAGCGCGCACCAACGATCGACCGAGTCATCGTTTGTTGCGAAGGGCGCGCAAAAATCCGTGTATAAAAAATTGTCTGCGCGCATCTCGTCGTCGTCGAAACTCCTCTCCGTTTCTCGACTCCTCTGAATAACGCCGTGATTGCCGTGGCATAATTAACGCCCGTAAAAGGAGCTGACGTCGTTCCGCACGCTTAATCCGGTTTCCGACGGCAGTTTCGGGAAAAGTGTTAAGAGAGTCCCGGGCGACGTCGACGACCCTCGTTCCCGATTGAAAAAAAGGGAAACCGCCGATTCCTCTCGGGCGACCGCGCGCAATGATCATCGATACGGTCACGGTCGACGTGATCGCGTGAGATCGGGGATCGCGAGTCGTAGTCGCAGTTCGCGTCCTCGGCCACGTCCCAAAAGGAGGGTACGAGGGGGTGTAGGTCTAATATTATGTAATAGGAGGCACGTGGCAGCCGTGCGGTCCCCCGGAATCGAATTCGGCCGGGCCACGACGTCGGTCGACGACGTCGATTGTCGCGACAGAAAGGAGAACCGCGCCTCGCCCGTATTCGACGCATAGCTACATACGTGGGTTTCATCCCTCTCGAGTCACGGCGTCCAACAATGAACTGCAGAGCTCGCGCGCGCGGTAGCAGCAGCTAACCATTCAACCTTTAATCCGATTATTCCTTACGAATCAACGAGCACATCGCGTGCGCTCGCTCGCCCGCTCGATTCGCTCTACCCGCTTTTACGAATCCACGCGTGTAATACGGCCGGGAAAAAGAATCCTTCTAATCTGTTAATACGTCGGCGTCGGCGTCGCGTCGCGCGGAGAACGACGACGATCGGCTCGTCCGAGTCCGTGTAGGTATATCTAAACGTGCGCGCGCTCATGAATAATTTTGCGATTCGCCAAAGGGGAAGCCGATCGCGCGCGTAGATCGCGCTTCGTTTTCGCGTTCCCGTTCCACGGATTGAGTCGTCCGTGTTCGCCGTTCCCCCGCGAATGCTCGCGTCGTCGCGCGTCGGACGGAATTCGCAATCGCGTCGGCAAATAAACGAGCAAACGGTTGCGGTGTCGCTGTATCGGCGCGCTCGCCTCTCCGTCCCGCAGGAAAGAAATCTCGCATCGGAGTCGCGCGCGGTGAATTGGTATTTAAAAATATGCATGCCGACAGATGCAGTTTCCATGTTGCACGCTTCCATCGGCTCCCATAAATATGATAAGGTCCTATAAAGAGATATACGAGGCTGCGTAAGCCGGTTTCACCTACCGACTCGATTCACCCGATCGCCGACGACTCTCGGCGAAACGGCCGGCCGGGAGAAGGGAGGAACGCGGTCGGAAACGAATGGCTCGAAGATTGCGCGTTAACGTTCATTAATTAAAGGGTCGATCGCCGGTGACCAGCCCCGGTCCCGGTCCACGGACGATCTAGGAGAAAAAACGCCGGTGCGTCGACGGTCGGTCGTCGAGCGTCGCGACGCGCGCGTTTCTGTTTCCGTCGCGCTCTCCTCTCTCTTCCCACGTAGGAAGAGGGTGGCCGTCGGCGAAATTTTCACGTATCTATCGGCGGAAAAGTAAAATGGCCGTTGGCGTGCGTACGGGCATTGATCGATAAAAGCGTCGCGACGCTGGGCGTGTCCGCCGGTGCAAGCCGCCTCCGCAACGCCCCGCGAATCGCCCCGCGAAACTCTCTCTCTCGCCGAAAGTTTGCCCGTGTTCCGTATTCCGTGTATCCGCATCCGCGCCGTGCCCCGTGTCCCAAAAGCGCTGCGGCTACAAAAACCTTCTGTCCGCGAGACGAGCTGGCCACGGATCTCTCCTCTCGCTCCTCGTGACCGATAAAATTTATTTCGGAGCCGGCGGAAAGAAATGTCGCTATATAGGCGCGAACTCGCCACTTGTTGGCAGCCGGGTCATTTTTGAGGACTAGCGTTCGCCGCCGTTGTCGACGGCGTTTAATTCAGCGTATAACCGTACGCGAGATCGAGTTAACGTTAAGATCAAATTGGATTTGGCGGCAGCGCTGTCCCGGCTAAAACTTAGTCATCCGGCAGGACCCTCCTAATCCATTTACGTTCCTTGGTCCTAGCTACCCGCGCCGCGCCGCCGTCTCGACGCCGCGCACCGGTCCAATGAAATTGCAAAGAGAATCAGCAGGCTGCACGTTCGAACAAAAGAACAGCTAAAGACGATGGTCTCGCGATCCGCGTATACCCATCCTCTTCGTTCTCCTCGGAACCTCGGCTAGACCGAATTTCCTCCTCGATCCGTCTGGAACGCGACCCTAGCCCTAACGAGAGACAAATATTTATTAGCATACAGACGCGAGCGATCCCTAGCCGAGTAACACCGTCGATGAAGATACATGAAAGCGTTCTCTGGCTAGAGGCCTCAAGACGCTCGGTTCGAATAAACGGCCCCATCTGAGATTTCGGGAGAACAGAGCGTCTCGAGCGAATCAAGTGCAGAACGCGCAGATGAATTTTCGTAGAGTTCTGTGGCGACTTTGTAGTGCCACTATTTAGTTAAAATGTAATTTAGAATAAGTTCTTTTTGTAGGTTCTTTGTTGTTTCGCGTTTCGGTCTATCGCCAGCCAGATGCAGCGTGTTGCTAGCTCTTGGCAAGTCGAGTCCTGCCTGGCTGGTATCGATGTTTATATTCTGAATTCGTTCTTTCTCTATTTTTACTATCTCTATTTCTTCTCTCTTTTCCTCTTTATTAGGCTATTTAGATTAAGTTTTCGGAGCGCTGTCTATCGACTTGCTGGAGTCAGTCTCGGCTTAGCTTCGGCACGAGAAGTTTGTATACGACATGCTCCACCCGCAATTCCAATAAAAAGAGGAGTTTATTATAAAGAGTTGAACAATTACTTAGTTCCTACACCACCTCCTCAGTTCTATGAACGCGCGAGAGGCACTCGGTTCTTTCGAGCTACTCGATTTCTTCCAGCTGGTCGACTGTTTCGAGTACTCGGATCGGAAACAAAGTCTCGGTTCGATCGTCGTGCTGCTCGAAAATTCGAGGACTTCGTCACCTCTCTGGTCAAAGGAAGAGGCAGGCGGACGCTGCATCAGGTACGATTAAATATTGCACAGCTGACTCGTCGAGAAGTCGAGTTAAAAAAAAGAGCGTCGGTCCGCGATCTCCCTCTCGGCTCGGTGCCGGACGCCCACGCTGCGGAAGATGATGATTACGCCCTGCGGAGGGTGGGCTGGTAAAATTGAGGAGAACAAGGTGAATTCGGCTCGGCCGGGTCCGGTTTATCGAGCTGGAACAACAAGCGGCAATCAGGCATAACTCGATCATTTCATTCTTCTTCGTCCGTACTCTCCGCCCTTCCTTCCCGGCCCTTTCTCCCTCTCCCTCGCGTCTCGTCGACGTGGAGAGTCGTCCGAAAACAGACATTTTTATCAGGGACGGAGGGACGTCAGGTACGAGTCCGTCGGGAAAGCGGAAGACGCGAAGCCGAGGGGCGAATCAAATGAAATTTGTACGCGCAGGTACGCGGAGAGTCCGCTCGCTAAATATTATGGCATTATGCAGCCGCGGTCGGTCTCTCTGGCGCTGGGTCGATTCGGTGGCCACGCGGGCACCGCGCAGGCGGGCCGTGCAAGATGTAAAGGGTTGCAAACCCCTAATTTGTGGAACAATAATTTCAGTGATCGACGCGGTGCAGATGGGTCGCGACGTAGCCGCTCGATTTGCGAATCGCGTTACGGGCCGCTCAAAGGCCCGGTTCCGTTAGCAAATTTCTGTGGGTCGATCGTTACTCCAAGTGGCATATGCATCGGGCGACGGGGGGGCGGTCTGTTTTGTTATTGAAAAAAGCTCGCCACCTTCCCCTGCACGGGTCGCTGTATAGTATAGACCGTCTTTCAATGGACGATTCGAGGGGTTAATGTCGTACAAGGGTGAAAATAATCGTATATCAATTTTAATCGACTCCCGTATTCGATCGAGGCTTCGATCGTTTTTCGAGACGTCGACCGACTTCGGATCCACGCGAACACGTAGATACAAATACATAGAGACAGACCGAGCCCCCTGCGTACATACGTATGTATATCTAGTACCCAGCTACCGCTAAAAATTATTCGGTCCACTTGTCGGCACCCTACCGCGCGGCAACCCCTACACAGTTACCCTTCCGTAATCCTGTTACGATGCTTCCACGCACCTACGCATCCGCCTCCCTGCCTGTCCCCTTTGTTCCCGCAGAGACTGGTAAAAAACAATGGGCGACCCGGACGATTCGATGATTCGACGACTCTCCAGAAATACAAAGAGAAATACAAATTCAATGCCGTGCCCATGTCTCGGGAAAACTCGAGAGACACGGATACGTTTCCTTTGATTTTCCTATCCTCTCGCGAACGAGACGAGGAAGCTGCGCGATCGGAACGGGTCGACGACCGAATACCTTCTTCTGGTCCTTGGCGTTCGCGATAAGAATCGCGTAGGTGGTACCTCTCGGGAAAGAACGGCATCGGGAAATGTCTAAAGGGGGAAAAAAAAAGGGATCCGACGCGACGGAAAGAGGTGCGTGGTAATAGGACGTNAGATACGTTTCCTTTGATTTTCCTATCCTCTCGCGAACGAGACGAGGAAGCTGCGCGATCGGCACGGGTCGACGACCGAATATCTTCTTCTGGTCCTTCGCGTTCGCGATAAGAATCGCGTAGGTGGTACCTCTCGGGAAAGAACGGCATCGGGAAATGTCTAAAGGGGGGGAAAAAAAAGGGATCCGACGCGACGGAAAGAGGTGCGTGGTAATAGGACGTTAATCAAGGAACGATCGGTAGGAAACATCAAAGGGCCAGCGCCGGTGGAATTGGAAATTGCATGCAAATCACAAGGAAAGAAGGAGTTTATTTCTTCCTTTATCTCTGCCGGCCCCCTTCATTCCCGATCGCTTCCTTCCTTCCTTCCTGTCAAACCGAGCTCGTAGCCGCAAATTAGCAGCCGCGACGGCCAAAAGAAAGTTAAAAGAGGGTTGCCAGCCATTTCCATGTTCCGTCTTCCAACGACTGCGGCCGCGCTCCTCCATCGTCCTAATGTACAAGTGTATACACGGAAATTCGTGGCCGACAATTTTTCCGCCGCGCCTCGATAATTGTCGACCGATCTCCGATTTGCATCGATCTCCATTCCGACGATGCCGTTCGTCAACCCGTGGGTCGAGTATTGCTATCGCGCGAACAGCCGACAGGCTTTGCACCTGACAGCGACCCAACGGGACTCGCAACGACAGGTACAATTCGATCGCATGAAAACGGAGCAGATTGATAAAACAAAAGTTGATTCCGCCCTCGTTGCTCACACTCGTTAGCAGAAATTGATTAGACGCGCGTTACCAGCGGCTACGATTCAACCTGTAAGAAAACAGTTGGACATCCTTCGGGTTGAACCCTGTCGAAATCCGAAGCTCCACGGGACGTGTCCGAATTTGCAAAGAAGAAGAGATCGATGCCGGGCGCTGGCAAAGAATCATTCCAACGGGGGATGGGGCATGTCGCGGCCTATTTCATTACAGTTGTAAGCGTAACGCTCGATGTCGCTTAATCCTCCCATGGGGTGGTCACGCGACCCGACTAGGCGGTGGTAATCCCGTAAAAATGTAAATTTCTGATCGCGCATCGCGCTGTTTGCGCTCGTAGACACAGGGAGCGTACTCGGAGCGCATTAGAGTGGCAGCGCCCGTGTAATGCGCTACCCACGGGCAAATATTCCCAGATGCCAGCCGGGAAAATTCGGCTTTGCGCCGCGACTACGAGCTAACAGGATTTATTCGTATCCTACCTCCCTCTTCGTCTTCCCTTCTCTCTCTCTCTCCCTCTTTCGGTATTCGCGAATTGAATAAGGTACATACGTGCACGCTGTATATACATGCATACATGGCCACCTACCTCTGTAGGTACACGAGTACATACGTGTCCATATACGAACGTATGTACGCAGTGCCAGGAACGGCGAGCAAAGAGAGAGAGAGAGAGAGAGAGAGGGGGATACAGAGAGAGGGATACAGACGGGCCGTGTCAGAGTAACTAACGGACTACCAGTTCATTAGAGATCGCTAAACTTTAGGGTGCACCGAAAAGGGTGAGGATTTCGTTATTGCGCCGCCCCGTGCGTGTTTCCTGCCAGCCCGTATCCCGCCGCTAATAAAAATCAGCCTGGAGATTCTCGCCGCCTTTGTATTTCATTTTTTCAGTTCCTCGCGCGGCCCACGCTCCGGTCTCGCGTTTAACAAAGCTAGGAAAGCTGGCTGAACAACGAGACGACGCCGGAATACGCGTGCGATCCGATTTCTCTTTGGCTCGCCGAATATCAGCCCTTTTCTCGGCTTTCGTCGACCGTTCGTTTCGGCGACGAACGTCGCGGAACAGGTATCCTCGTGTCCGTGCGACCGATGCCGTCGTTCTATCCACCGGAAATGAACGTTACATTCCGCAAAAAGGATGAATGGCGGTGAGACCAAACGACGCGACGCCGTGTCTCGCGGTTCGAAGCTCGCGTCCAGCAGCGGAGCCGAACAGAAGAGAAAGAGTGACAGTCCGAAGAAAAAGGAGAGGCGACGGAGGGGGAGGAGGCGGCTACGGTTGTCGGTGTAGATGTCCGTCGATCTCTGATAATCTACGAGATCGAGGCGACCGATCGGCAACGAGTTATTATGTAATGGGACGACGAGCAGGAAATAAAATCGACTTGTAACGTCGTGACGCGCATCTCGTGGCCGAGGGCCGGAGTCGCGTACAATGCGCGGAGCGACAAGTAGATACGCTCGGTATATGTATACGTATACGATCGCCCGACGTAAATAGACGATTAAGATCTCGGACGCGACGATATCGGACTGGCCGACAATACCGGACCACCAATGAGCCCGATCGTCGATCGACAATGAATTCCTTCCGGTCGAATCTTTCGATGACAGAGTCCTTGCACCGGCCGCCGACCACCTCCCAATTCGTCTTCCCGTGCTCTATGACACCGGCGCAGTCCTCCTTCCGTCGCGGTTTCGACTCCTACGTTCGTTTCTCAAATCATTTCCGGAAAATCGACGATTTCTAGTAAACATGAGATTTTATGTTAATCGTACTTACTAACGGTTCAGCTCGATATATGGANAAACAACGAGACGACGCCGGAATACGCGTGCGATCCGATTTCTCTTTGGCTCGCCGAATATCAGCCCTTTTCTCGGCTTTCGTCGATAGTTCGTTTCGTCGACGAACGTCGCGGAACAGGTATCCTCGTGTCCGTGCGACCGATGCGTCGTTCTATCCACCGGAAATGAACGTTACATTCCGCAAAAAGGATGAATGGCGGTGAGACCAAACGACGCGACGCCGTGTCTCGCGGTCCGGAGCTCGCGTCCAGCAGCGGAGCCGAACAGAAGAGAAAGAGTGACAGTCCGAAGAAAAAGGAGAGGCGACGGAGGGGGAGGAGGCGGCTACGGTTGTCGGTGTAGATGTCCGTCGATCTCTGATAATCTACGAGATCGAGGCGACCGATCGGCAACGAGTTATTATGTAATGGGACGACGAGCAGGAAATAAAATCGACTTGTAACGTCGTGACGCGCATCTCGTGGCCGAGGGCCGGAGTCGCGTACAATGCGCGGAGCGACAAGTAGATACGCTCGGTATATGTATACGTATACGATCGCCCGACGTAAATAGACGATTAAGATCTCGGACGCGACGATATCGGACTGGCCGACAATACCGGACCACCAATGAGCCCGATCGTCGATCGACAATGAATTCCTTCCGGTCGAATCTTTCGATGACAGAGTCCTTGCACCGGCCGCCGACCACCTCCCAATTCGTCTTCCCGTGCTCTATGACACCGGCGCAGTCCTCCTTCCGTCGCGGTTTCGACTCCTACGTTCGTTTCTCAAATCATTTCCGGAAAATCGACGATTTCTAGTAAACATGAGATTTTATGTTAATCGTACTTACTAACGGTTCAGCTCGATATATGGAAGACAACGTAGTACATGGTCTGAATCTGGGTACTGAGCACGGTGTACTCTGAGTACACACGGGCAGATACCACGCGTGTGCAAAGCTATCGGATTGCCGAATGTGGTAAGATCGGCGGATGATGACTGGCAGATTGCGCGGCGACGTTCTCAGCGGTGGTCCACGCTCCACACCGAATCGATCGACGCGGTCCGAGCTGTTTCAAAGAATATTTTTCCTCGTTTTCATTTATCGCTACTTACAAACCGAGTTTCACGACGTCGTCTCCGATCGTAAAAGCCGGATCTCTCGTTGCTCAGGGGACGCGGCGCCGGCAACCGTAAGAACGAGGCAAGATCGTCTCGCAACGGGAAAATAAATTTCAGACATCGTTCCAGGACGGGAGCGTAGTTAAACACTGGGAGATAGTTAACGTTCTTTAAGTTTTTGCCGGCGCGGTGGCGATTACGCGGCCGATGCGACGGGTGTCCCTAATCAGACTTTGATCGCCGCGAGCTCCTCCGTCCAACCCTTAAACGAGCAATCTGCGGGCTGGAATCATCGCGGAAATTTGCAGATACCGGAGCCAACGTTCCCTTTGGCAATCCCTTTACGGTCGCGGCGTTCCTCAGTAGGCTGAACCAGGCCGGAGACTATAAATCTTATACGTGAAATCAAGCAATCAACCGGCATCAAGCCGACTCTCTCTTCTTTCGTTACTCCAACCAAAACACCTATTCTAGAGTTTTATCTCCTAAATCGAAATAATGCTTTTTATTACACGACACTCGATCAGACGACCAAATGGCCTGTCTTGGGGGTGGCTGTGTAAGGCTAATGGTCACCTCTTTCAAAACCACCTGAATAATTATTCACAGTTACCCATAAATCGAGGAAGAACGGATATACAGATTGGAACCGGAAGAGACAATGATCTTGCAATTCCGGTTGACTTGCAGCCCGGCGCTTGCACTTCTGAAGTTCTTTGGTCGCCGATCGCATCATATCTCTTCGAAATTGTTTATATTTTAATTTTCGTTTCGCTCGATTCATTTCGATCAGGTTCGTTCGGTGGTCTCGTACTCGTACATAAAAAAAATATCATTTTTTAAGTAATATTGTATAAAATATTTTTGCTATTTACCAATATCATTTATTTCGAATTCTGATTCATTCCTTTGCTTCGGGTTGTGGTTCCGAACTCCACTTTAATTCTAATCATGATTCTGGTTCAAATATTTAAAAAGAAAGTGCATTAGGATCTTTCTTGTATTTATAGCTTCAATTTTTAGTAATTCCTCCTTCGGTACATGAGACTATCACTCCGTATACGATACAGATCTCCTTTTAAAAAATCGCGCTTCGCTACACTCGGCACTGCAGATTCCTGCAGATTCTGGTTTGAGGGTTAGACCTGGTTTTCAAGATACTGATCCCATACTCTTTCGCACAGGAAGTTGCGAGTCTGTCCCGTTCATAGTTCGCGGTGTTACGCCGTGCTGGATGAGGCCAAAGACTATTTCATGCTAGTTTCTGACTGGTGCTCACTGGTTTCCGCTTTGGTATCATGGAGTACTGTGGATTGTGAGAATAAGTATTGCCCAAGGAAAGCTAGCTACGTCGCGAATATTACTCGTTTTTTGTATTTGATACCCAGCGGACTTCACCACGCGATTCAGAAAGGTAAGAGATCGCGTCGAATGGTTTATAAGGGGAAAAAAAGAAAAAACAGACATCGATAATCGATAACGAGTTGAACGAAATGGAAACATACCGATTATAAAACAGCTTCGCGTCACGGCTTTCCTCCTGTACTACGCGCTTTTATTATTTCTTCCTCATCTTCTCGTACTAAACCAGACGCGTAGAAACTGACGAGACTCGATCACGGCTTTCGTTTCTCGTCTCGATTTCATGACAAGACACGGGGTATACTCAAGTAGACTCTGTAAGTAGTACTTACTTACGTGTCTACTTCTTTCGCTATCAGACATCGACGAAATAATACGATTCTTCCGATGCCTAAGTCCTCTGTTCAGTCGCTCTCTTTACATCGATGATGCAGACGTATATCTATGCTTGCTTCGATACNTAGACATCGACGAAATAATACGATTCTTCCGATGCCTAAGTCCTCTGTTCAGTCGGTCTCTTTACATCGATGATGCAGACGTATATCTATGCTTGCTTTGATACTTAAAACGATGAAACTCGGTTAGTCCGTACGAGCGATAAAATGGATAGCGCTGTTCGGTATACGTAGATATCTCAAAAATATCTGCGACAGACTTCGTAATATCTCGTGATATTTTCCGTTATACGCGATGCGCGATTGAACGCGTAGATGCTCGACATACAGATCGAGGATCATTCATCGTAAATCTGATGTGCTCGTTCAACTGTTCGACTGCTCCATAACTGTGACGCGTTCAGATCTGCTAGTGGATTCGTGTACGGAACGTGAACGATGTTTCAGGGTGATTTTCTTCATCCGATGAACGAACAACGGCGTTGACCGATAATGGAAGGTCCGTTGCAAGTAAAGGACTCCGCCGTGCTCACGGAGGAACCTATCAAATCGGAAGCCCCCGCGCCAAACACGGAGAACAGCGATCGGAGCGAGGGTGCCGTGTCGCCTCCGCCGAATTGTAGCATTTGTCTCGGCAAATTAGTGAACACGTCGTTTACGGACAGTTGCCTTCACCAATTTTGTTTCACTTGTCTGCTCCAATGGTCCAAGATAAAGACCGAATGCCCCTTGTGCAAGCAAACGTTCAAGTCTATCATACACAATGTCAGATCGGAAGAAGATTACGATCAGTATCACGTTGACAGAGAACTGGCCAGATTGGACATAAACTTTGACGTTAGTCATGCCGCGGAGACCGTAACCGCTCCACGGTTTCGTTATAGGTACCACAGCTTTGAAGTTCGTGTTTCGATACATGTTCTGCGTCTTCCAACACGATTAATCATGCTCTAGGACAACGCTTCCAAGACGGGGATTCCAGCACGGGATGTTGCTCAATCCGGATCAAGTAGCGAGAAGGGAACAACTGCCAAGCATAGCTCCCCAAATAACGCTGGCAGAACGTTTGCTTAGACGCACCAGTCCAGTCGCCTACCGTCGATCAATTTACAGACTTGGCATTTGGGCGTCTCCGTTACCAGACGCATTTGGCAGTTTCCGCGAATGCAGCGTGGATATCTATCGGTAAGCTCTCAACGCCCATCTATCTATTCTTATGTTACACGTTCACTGAATATTTGTACGATATACAATCGCAGAAGGGAACCAGGAGAACTGAGTCGCCTTATACCATGGTTGAATAGAGAACTACAAGCGCTACTTAATAACAACTCTGCGTACGTCGCATATGCATTGACAGTTATACTGGAATATCTCGTCCAATACGATATTAGAAGTCAGGAATTCCGAGATTTGCTTCGTCCTCACTTCGGTGAATTTACCGATCATTTCGTATATGAGCTACTTAATTTCGCTCGAAGCAACTTCGATTTAGTGGGCTACGATCAATCCGTGAATTACCTACGATCAGGTATGCACAAATTAGCCTGCTGGTTACTCAGTCTTTTATAAAATATGAACGACCCATTACAGGATTGTCCAATGAATACGTGCCGAACGTGTTGTCGCCAACGTCCAGTAGTAGTAGTTTCAGTTCTGACGATCCGGATATCCGAGTACTCGACGAAGCGATCGATCTTCGAATGAATACGGAAATGCCCAGCGTGGGACCGCACGCCATCAACATGCCTGGTAAATCTTCATTTACAAACTATATGTCAGTATTCGAGTCGTCGAGATCGGAAGTCGAACTTCATATTTTTCACTGTCAGGTCCAAGCACGGTGAGTCAAACGTTCCAGTTGAACGTGGCACAGATCACCGTACCGGACGTGTTAACAATCTCGTCCGATTACTCGTCGTCGGACAATGACTGCGAGGTGATCGGTTACGTGAAACCTCGTCACGAACGAACGCCAGAGATCATCGAGTTAGTTTCATCCGACCCAGAGGAAATAGACATTTCTCATGTACCAAACGATAGCGTTGAGTATGTAAAATCAAATGTTTGAACGATCGTCCATTTAGCTTTGCTTGGAAGATAACCGAGATTTGATTTATTGACAGAGTCTTGTCGAGTTCGTTGCACGAGGATGATATTCAGCCGAGTACATCGAGCCATAATAACAGCGCTTTCAAGAAACGAGATTCGATTCCATCGACCAGCGAAAGTGACTCGGATTCGGACAGCGATTACGTTTGTAGAAAAAGTAGAGCCGCATATGTGAGTCCCTGTCGGAAACGGGCGAAGAGTACGAACACTAAGAGGCGAAATGGTTCAATGGAAAATCGAACCCGCATTCGCAGCCCTAAAAACGTGTCCAGTTCCAGGGAAAATGATCTGAGAAAAAGAGGAAGCAGAAGAAGTACTCAACGAACAGCAAAGAGACGATCGAGCAGCAGCAGCAGCACTAGTAGCACCTACAGCACAACAACCTCTACTAGCGACAGTGATTTCAAAGCGAAGCACGTGGACGAGAAGAAATCAAAAAGTTCGCGATACTCTAAGAGAGCCAACCCGAAAGGACGTTCTCGCAAGGATTCAATCAAGAAGGAAGCTCGTTACTCCGACGCTTCGTTATCGAGCGCCAGTAGCAATGACTCCGACTATGTCAGTAAAAACGTAAAGCAGTCCCGCACCGTACGTAGATCCGAGAGAAGATATGTAACTAGCTCGAGCGACGTCGATATGAACAGACAAGAAAGGGTAACTTGCACTGGAACAAAAGCTAAAAAGCAACAAACATCAGACACGTCTAGGAGCAGCAGCACGTCTTCATACGCATCGCAGAAAGATAAAAGGGCGAGTTCTAGACGACGGTCCTTCCAACGAGACGTGGGCAATGACAACGAACTCGATAAAAATAATTGGCCATCTAAAGATGTTTCGCGAAAGGATCGCGAGTCAAGACACAAGACGAGAAATGTAAATTGGAGCAATTCGGAGGATGATTTCTCGTCGCGCAGCCAGGACAGTAATTACTCCAGTAAATCATACACGTACAAAAAAAAGTCGAAGCACAAGGATAAACGTAAGAGCAAGAAAAGGAAACGCTCTACGAGTAGATCTCGTTGTTCTTCAAACAAATCGCGATCAACGAGACGACATCCCGGTTAAAGTTTGAGTGGTGTCGCATGCAAACATTCCCATTCGAGAAACGAAATTTATATCGAGTTAGAAGGAAAAAATCTCAGGGTAATATCACCGAATCAAAATTGATGAAAATGACTATAATGCTTTCGAGCGTTAATGACTCCGAATCCGGAACAATCTATATTTCAGTTGTTGTTATTTACTTGTAAATTACTGATTTACTATTTTCTCGTTTCAATCTTTACATCATACATACGACCTGTAATTAACATCGTCGACGTTGATTCATGAAACTTGTTGGACCGATTTCAAATGAGATATGTACGCAGTCTTATACTACTTTCGACGTTGCATGTATACTTTAANTATCATACATACGACCTGTAATTAACATCGTCGACGTTGATTCATGAAACTTGTTGGACCGATTTCAAATCAGATATGTACGCAGTCTTATACTACTTTCGACGTTGCATGTATACTTTAACAGTTATTATTTGTTTCCGTATAACTGGATCATTTTCGATTGATCACTCTAAAAGCGCAGAGTCCGCGATTTAATGATGAACGACTTCCAGGTGTGTTGCTAAAATGTATGTACGCGTATATGGTAGCTGTATAAAAGAAATATCGAGCCAAGATATTAAGTCTTATTCATAATTCGTTCAACTGTATATATTGAGATAATGATAATTAAATTTGATGTTGTCCTATTAAATTCTGAACAATGNGTGTATAAAAGAAATATCGAGCCAAGATATTAAGTCTTATTCATAATTCGTTCAACTGTATATATCGAGATAATGATAATTAAATTTGATGTTGTCCTATTAAATTCTGAACAATGTGCGAAGCCAGGAAAAATGTACTGTGACGTCTAAGCGTGGCGTGTGTCTGCGTTTCTCGGCCTCGGCGACATTACCTTCGTTTATATGAACTGGGATATCGAGGTATCATTTTGAGGGTATATTTTCTAAAAATCTTTTGGTTCCCAAAGAATGATTGTAAATACGCTTGTCGTTATAAGCTAGTAATTTAATTGAAATTTTACATAGATATAATTTTTTGTAAAGTATGTAGACTTAGAAATATATGTACAATTCTATATAAAACTTAAAATAACTAGTTTATGATGCGTCGTGTTAATTCTGCCCTTTATTGTAAAAATCATTTACATTCTTTGCGTCATGTGTAAATCACGTGAAGTGCACACCTTGTTCATTAAAGGCATGTAGGAGGCTGAAAAATCGAAGGAAATGAAAGGAATTAATATTTCTAATGATTCTTGATCATTGAGCAATCGGAGATATAAGTCGGCCGGTGCTTTTACCTGATAAAATCATCTATATCCATGGTCCTGGCGCGCATATTTTCGGCCTCAGCTGTTTGTAAAATAGTATTTACCATCTCTTTGATATCGAAGTTCTCTGGAACTTCCTGCAGGTAGTGAAACAAATAATGTAAAATTGGACATCCATATCGAATGTTTTATATTGTTTTAAAACGAGCGCAAGTACCTTGTTGTGCAAGCTGCAGTGAAGCTTATAATTTTTTTCCAACATCGTCAACACGGTAGTTTGCTTAAACGCTGCCGAAAGCGTCTTATTTTTCCTAACGAACGCGATCCTCGTCAAACCGTCCCACTCTTGATAATTGATTGGCGGAGGCGGATTACGTGGTTCTATCCTGACCACGTTCGACTCCACCTTCGGCGGTGGCCTGAAATTGTTCTTTCCCACTTTCATTAGCAAATCTACTCGCGCTAGCAATTGAGTGTTGATACTCAAACGACAGTATAGTTTGTCTCCGGGTTTTGCCACTAAACGTTCGGCGAATTCACGTTGAAACATGAGCACGGCGCATCTGTAGAAAATAATTTCCTAATCAAGTCCATTTTCTTCTGTGTCTTTGCACTCCGCCTGCGTTTTAGAAATTACTGTGATCCTCTCGGTCACTTACCGAAAAGCTAACAAGAGATTTTGGAACTAAATAAACTTACCGGAACAATGGCCTGTGTAAAAGTAATTTGAATACCAGAGGCGATGAAATTTGATATGGTATATTGGCCACGCACAAGTCGAAAAATGGCAAGTCTGTCTTGAGAATGTCGCCTATCATAATTTGTAATTTCGCTTGATAAGGAGTGCCTTGGACGCGCTTTTGTAATTCGGCAACCATTCGTGTGTCCAATTCGCAAGCGATCACCTTCTTAGCTTTGTCCAACAGTTTTACTGTCATATTACCCGTACCTGGACCTATTTCTAACACGACGTCCGTTGGTCTAACCGCTGCCTTTTCGACCATGCTCTGAACAATCATTGGATTCTTCAAAATGTGTTGTCCGATGTTTGTGTTGAATAGAATCCCTGCAGAAATTTCATTTACAATTAAAGAGCAAACATTCGCTACGAGTAAGAGTAAACATTCAATGATTATGCATTGCGTACCCTGTTTGGCGACGTCTTTATGAATACGTGATGTCTTCTGAGTGCGTACTTTCGGCATTTTCTTTTTATTGTCTATTACAAAACAGATTTACGAAAAATTTACTCGTCGTGAAACGATGATTGTAACGAGGTATTAGCGGTGCCAGCCATGCGTTCTATAATCTCTCACTGTGCAGAGTGCACGTGCTTGTGCGTGCCACCATCTAGCGGAATGAACTTGCGAACTAAGTGTTCTGGAGTACAAAGTAAAAGCAAATACTTTTCATGACAAGTTTCAGTATCCCGACTTGGAATTTTAATTATATCAATCATACTCGTCAACGTAACTTANGAATTTTCATTATATCAAATGTATTCGTCAACGTAACTTAATGAAACTTCGGGAACATGTAAAGAGGCCCTTTTTAAACGTGTCTCTAAAGTTTTGTCAAGATCGGTACGTCAAAAGCCGAGATATTTGCATTTTTATCTAAATCGTCTCGTTTTTCGTAATTCTAAAACGCTTAGTTCACGACTTCAACCGCTAGATGGCGCCACGCGTTCAAATACTAGACACTTTAAGTTCACGACTTTATTCTGCTNAACATGTAAAGAGGCCCTTTTTGAACATGCCTCTAAAGTTTTGTCAAAATCGGTACGTCAAAAGCCGAGATATTTGCATTTTTATCTAAATCGTATCGTTTTTCGTAATTCTAAAACGCTTAGTTCACGACTTCAACCGCTAGATGGCGCCACGCGTTCAAATGCCAGAGAGAACGAGACGATTTGCAAAAGATTTTGCGAAAGAAATGCAAATATCTCGGCTTTTGACGTACCAATTTTGACAAAAATTTAGAGGCATGTTTAAAAAGGGCCTCTCTAAATGTTCCCGAAGTTTCATTAAGTTACGTTGACGAATATGATTGATATAATTAAAATTCCAAGTCGGAACACTGAAACTTGTCATGAAAAGTATTTGTTTTTACTGCGTACTCCAAACGCTTAATTCGCGAGTTCATTCCGCTAGATGGCGCCACGCGTTCAAATACTAGACACTTTAAGTTCACGACTTTATTCTGCTAGATGGATCTCCACTCTCTGTCAAAAGTCAAAACTAACAAACAAACAAAAAGTACGGCAAGTGTCAAACGATTTCGAGAAGATGAGTGATTACTTAAATTACGTCGCTCAAGAGTATTATTAACATAAAGCCCGAATGTCTTCGAACTCGCAGAATTCGCCTCGTTACGAGGAAGTAAGTAAAACAAGTGTTTTTCTCTCCGTACGCGTTAACCTATCCTCATGTCTTATGTTTTCGATTTGTTCATAGATTGTTTATCGTTTATTTATCATATTTTTAAAAATATTTCGAGCTTCATGTTTGTTTGTACGTTTCACCGGTTCGTTCGTTGATCGTAGATCTCAGACGATGATACTCTGGGTACTTCGATCAGCCTTAGCGTAGGAGAGAATTCGATTCGAATAAAAGAGAAATCTAAAGGAAAAAAAGATCAGGAAGAGAAACACGATGAAGGGAAATGGTGGCTGAAAAAACCAGATACCTGGCTCGATGTTCCTCAGGCTATTACCGTAGATGTGAACGCGAAACAGTCTCCATCTCCCTCGCCTGATGTTAGTTCGTCTATGAAAGAATTCCTTGAGAAGGAAAAGATGTGTAAAGTAAATAGAATGTTTTATCCTTCATATACTTCAAAACAATAGTTGTTATGTCTCACGATAAATTTTTTTCACGTTAGGCTATGCATAAGAATGAGATTGAAACGAAAGAGAAAGATGACACGTTGTGCGATATTTTGGCATCTGCAGCTTTTGACAAATATCCTTCTGATTTTGAGAGTAAGTACCTTTGTGATAGTTTGCGAGAATAAAAGTAGGAGCTCATCTTTGTTTTTCTATTCAGACGCGACTGATGACGATATAGGTAGTATTTTAGAAGAAATGAGTAAGATCGCTGGAGCGTTCAGCCCAAATTCAGCTACGGATCGATCGAAGTCTAGAAACTCAATCAAAACTCTTACGGAAGAGGAGAAGTCTGTGGAGGAACTATTAGAGGAGGCTGAGAAACTCGTGAGGAAGAATAGTAGTAGTTTATCTAAGAGTGGATCAAAATCTGAGACTTTAGTACCTGAGAATATCACAGAAGAAAACGTGGAGAGTCTTAGCAGGGTTAGGCAGTTAGAAGCTGATATCTTTCAACTGATAGAAGAGGAGGTGCACAAGGAGACTGAAAAAATCAAAAAGAGCCCGAGGAACGAGAAGAAGAGAGACAGCAGTCCCGGGATCGAAATTTTGTACGAGAACTTGAACAGTTTCAAATCTCCGAAGACTTTGGAATTACAGAAGAGAAAATTCGAGGAACAGAAGGTAGAGGTGTCTAGCAGTTCCGATTTAGACGATCCAATTGAGAAACACTCAAAGTCAGAAGAGTTGAAAAGTACAAGGAAGATAGAAACGGATAAGGATAATTTGCAAAAAGAAATAACCGATGTGGATAAGGACTTTTTCGAAGATTTATTGAGGAAATCCAAGGA
Organism: Ceratina japonica; assembly: GCA_019453355.1. Classification (NCBI taxonomy): domain Eukaryota; kingdom Metazoa; phylum Arthropoda; class Insecta; order Hymenoptera; family Apidae; genus Ceratina; species Ceratina japonica. The sequence goes on from SMSR01008274.1 coordinate 21,631, forward strand.
AAAAGCTGAAGGTAATATGTCTGGCAGTTCGAGCTTCGGACAAGAGGATTTCTCGCACTTCTTGAGACTTCTCCAAGGCCAGACTGATAAAAGGGAGCAAGGATCGACCGAACCCAATCCCGTCCATCACTTCCTCTCGAAACCTGAGAACGAAAGGCTGGACGGGGAATCAGCGAACACTAATAGTCCCGTATTTCCCGAGAAGGAAATTTCCGATATATTAAACAAGGAGCTACCTCAGGAGAAGCCAAAAGTCGTGCACGAAATCGTGGATTCAGATTCTTCGGTGAAAGACGAGGAACAAAAGCAGCCTGAAGACACTATTAACAAGAATGAATCGAGGACGTCTCCAAAAAACAGCAAAAAACCATCTACTTCTAAAGAAGAATTATATACAGTTGATCTCACGCCACGATTAGAATTATTCGCAGACGCGATTCCGAAGTTATTAGCCGAGAAATCGACAGAAAGCGCACCGCAACAAAGGAAGGAAGCGACCATGGAAGAACCGAAGGCAACGGTGCGAAAAACGATCTCAAACATCGATATCAAATCTAGCAGTAGCATCCCAAGCACTCATCGTAGTACCGTGGAACGCAAATCCGTTCACTCGGCTGGCACATCGGCGACAAGCAACAAACCGCAGAAGAAGGAGTTGAAGTTCTCCAAGTCGAAGAGTTACGATCAGATTTGCAAGCCACCGTTCAGGACTTCGGTAGAAAATTTGAGAAAACCTCCAGATGCCGCGAAGAAACCTTCTAATTGTTTAATTAAAAGGTCGCCAACGCTGAAGCCGAAGTTGCAGCCGACGGTGAAGCCAATCGCGAAACTTCCAGCGAAACCTAAACCATCATTCAAGCCAAAGAAAGATCCCGTGAAGAGTAGTTCTACTCTCACTTTGTCTTCCATTTACAAAGCCAAATCGCCGGAGACTTACGTGAGAACGATGGCTGGTGGCGATAATGCGAAAAGTAATTTAATGAAAACGAACTGGGAACTTCTGTGCCGCGAGGAGAGGCATAAAAACGCGTTGCTGAAACAACAATTGGAGTCGGAGGTGAAAACATACAAGACTCAAATTGACAATATGCGCATCACTTTTGAGGAGGAACTATTTGCATTGAAGAAGCAGAATATCATATTAAAAGCAAAGGTAGACGAGCTTTCCCTGAACGAGAAACGTCCCGACCCGCAGCCGAAGAAAGACACGAAAATCATGCTCTTGGAGAAGGAACTACAGAAACAAGAGAACTTGATTCAGGCGTACGAAACGGAAAATAAAAGACTAATGCAGGATATGAAGAAAATGCAGGAGGAGATGAAGCAGTTGCAGAAGACGAAAAGCACAGCTTTGGAGTCGGGCAAGATGCAGGAACTCGCGGACAAAGTTAAGGATCTGCAGGAGCAGGCTCTGAAGTTAAACCTCGAAGTTACCGACCTCCGAGAGAAGAACGCTGATTACTTATTGAAGAACGAGGACCTCAGTCAACAGAATGGTTTACTGAACGATGAGCTGGAGATGTTTAAGGAACAATTGAGAGCGAAGAGCAACTTTATCGCCGATAGATTGCAAGCAACGACCACCGCCGAGTTGGAACTTAAGAAGCAAGTAGAAGACTTGAGCGTGAAATTGAGTTCGAAGACGGAACAGTTGAAGATATTGAAACATGAGTTCGATAGGATTCAACAGAACATACTTCCGTTGGAGAAAGAGCTTCTGGAGTTAAGAGTAAAAGAAGGCAACCTTCAAGAAAAATTGCACGTGTCCAGGAGTCACGTGGAACGTGAGAAGCAGTTGACACAGAAGTTAAAGGACCAGGTGATCCTCGATAGCAAGAAAATAACAGATCTGAACAGACAGATTCGTGAGATGGAGAGAATACTCAAAAGGAAGAACCCAGATTCTGTGTCCGCGTTAATATTAACCGCGAATTCGGAGCAGGAGAAAATCGGTTCGGAGAAGGTGAAATTGTTGGAGGAGCGGATAGCGAGCCTCGAGAACGAGATCAAAGCGAAGGATGAATTGGCTCAACAGAAACTGGTCGAGTTCCAGAAGAAGTTTTCGGACATGAAGGAGAAGTACTCGACACAGATCATGGAACTTGAGGGAAAATTGTTGGAGGCTAACATGAAGGATCGAAAGGTGTGCAACGACATGTTCACCCAGACTACGTTGAAAGTCGTGGAGAATAAAGGAGTGGAAACTATCAGGAAGGAAGAGAGAGCGGGATCTTTTGAAAAAGATGAGAAAAAGGATCAGAGATCAGAGAAAACTGTAAAGGCTGTTCCAAAGACGCAGAATTCTAAAGAAGACGCGTATCTCATGGCAACTATCCGTGGATTGAAATTGGAGCTCGCGAGCAAAGATAAAGCGCTTTCGAAATTGACCAAGGAGTTTCAGGAGTTGCAAAAGACGAATAGGAGATTGCAGAAGGAAAGGGAGAAACTGTTGAACGACAGGAGATCCGTAAAGACGGACTTTGACCGTATGAACCGTGGCATGGTGTCCTCCGATTCAAAGTTACTCAATCTGAAGTTCACCGATGGAAACGACCAGAACTCAAACATTTATCAGAACGGACATGTTTCCGATACTAACTCTCAACGATTGACCGCCTCTGTGCATAAACTTTACGATCCGATGCAATACACCGAGAACGGTGACTCGAATTTGGTCAAGAGGCTGACAGACGAGAATGACATTCTAAAAGAGGAGCTCAGTAAAATGAACAAGGACTTCATGGCTCTGAAGAACAAGAGACTCCACGATTTGAATCTCCTACAGGAGGAACACGAACGGGAAATGGCGACGTTGCTGAAGGAGTATAGCGTGAAGTTCGGGGATTCTAAAGTGGTAAAGTTACAGGTTCGTAGTATTACGTGCAGAAGCTTGTTTTCTGTTCATCGTTCGCTTATTTTTATTGCGTTAACCGAGTTTGCACGTAGTACTTTTTACGCGAGTCATGATCGTTCTGTATCAACACGGCGTTTTAATTCGTGATGCAGGGTCAGATAAATACGCAAGTGGCCGTAATATCTCACTTGAAGCAACAGATCGAGAAACTGAGGGACTACAAGGAACAGGTCGTCGTGCTGNCGCTTATTTTTATTGCGTTAACCGAGTTTGCACGTAGTACTTTTTACGCGAGTCATGATCGTTCTGTATCAACACGGCGTTTTAATTCGTGATGCAGGGTCAGATAAATACGCAAGTGGCCGTAATATCTCACTTGAAGCAACAGATCGAGAAACTGAGGGACTACAAGGAACAGGTCGTCGTGCTGAAGGCCGAGAGGGATCACTTGGAAGAGAAAGTAAAGACATTGAACGAAAAAGTCAAGTACTTGTCAACGCCGGTACGTAATTCAATGGAGAATTAATGCGAAAAGTTATATTTCACACGGATCGATTTGCTTTTTGTTCCAGAGCACAGAACAGTTGCAGCTGCTGCAGGACAAGATAACGATCCTTCAGCAGCGGCACGAGAGCCGCGAGATGACGTTGCAAAGTTTGGTGCGCGATTTGCTCAGAAATAGAACCCAGTGTAAGGACTGTAAGAACGAGAAGGGTAAAAATCGACAATTATGCTATTTCCGTAAAGAGCTCGACCATATCCTTGGCATGCTCCAAGAGATCGCCAATGTTCATTAATTAAACGAACTAGATTAGACGGGTACCGTAGGAGTGGTGCTCGCGAGACGATCCGCAGATCGAGAGATCGATCAGCGGTGATCAGTAATTTCTTGATTCGTAATCGGGCATTGTGATAACTCGGGTGGATCCGAGTGTGTTAGATCGAATCACTAGGTTTCTTTGTTAGGAGATAATTGACGTTGTTAGGCACTTTGTACGTGTGTTAGACACATTTAAAAGAAAAGTTTGGTCGATGTTTTTTATCGGCCCTTCGTGGGAAGTGACGAGATCAGTCATCCATGGTCGCTTTTGCAATATGTCTTAGTCGTTCTTATAATCGTAAGATTACGGAGTATATAATTCAGTGAAATCATATCGATCCTGGGGAAAGTTCGCGCAAAATGATCGACTGGGATCACTGCCAAAGTTAGAACAAAAATGAGAACAAAAACAGTGGAATAAATAAAAGGAGTTACCGTTTTATCGTAACTTCTCGACATTCCTATTTTTGCCACTCGCGCGTGCAACATGCGCGAGACTACGTCCAATATAGTCAGTTTAACAAAAGTATGATAATTAGTCGAATATCAAACGAGAACTGTAATATTTTGATCTATATTTAATAAGAGGCAGACTTTTTATTTATCTAATAACGTAGGGTTAAAATCTGAGAATAAAAATGAATTAAGATCAACTCGACTGCTTCCAATCCGGAAACTATTTAGCTCTTACTCACTCTCGGGATTATTTGACGAGATCTCTGATAAGTAGACAGAATGTAGTGGAAGCAACTTTGACCCTCTATAGCTAAAATTATAATCGATCGGTAATAATTGATTGTGATAGGAACAAGGAGTATTTGGCCAAAATAAATTACAGAGTAGTTTCCAGGTGATTTACAACGCGTAATAGAGGGTTGGGGTAAATAGAGTATCTTCCAAAGTCGCGTAGGATTTAATTTTTTATATGAGGCTTTATCAGGATAATAAGCGCGTCGTACTACTCGCGATAATTGTATTTATTTGACTATTTATAATTCACTCATTTTTCGCCATCAACGAATCCATCTTCAATCGAGTCGTCCACTTGTATACATATATTTATATACACTTTAGGGAGTGAATGAATTCATTAAAGGTTTTAGTGATCACGTATACGCACGATATTTGAGATTCCATACGAACGAGGCACATGCATATCGCACAACGTCGACGTATCCTAGTACTCAAGGATCGTAATCAGTAATTCGTTTTACAAAATGATCGTAGAGTGTAGCTATTTTCGTTCAGGTCCTGCCTATCTTATCGAATCATTCTAATCAGAGTACAGTTACTTATTCAAGACTGGATATACGTCGAGATCGCAGCATTTTTTAAAGTATAATTAATTTTAAGCCATCGACAGCCGCAATGTACAAACCCACGAGATTATGACTTTAATAAATTTACTTCTCGTCTCTTTGATCATTCCGATTGAGTTATATTTTTAGTCCACGTAGCGTAGTTCTATGTTAATGTTGAGAAAGGTTTAAGAAAAGGTATAGACGAGGGTTTGATTTTGATTTGAACAATTTATTCGGAGAAAATATATTTTTTCGACTACAAGCGATACAGTTCTAATTCTACACAGGATACATTAGCTGTACATTAATATACACTCGTTTGTCAAGTACATGAGAATCGAATGCGGGAAAATCCTAGAACAACGACTAAAAGCGGATGTTTGAAGTAGCGCTCGTTTCCCATTGACGGTGCATCTACCCCACGAAGTATCGCGGTGCCTGGTTCACGAAGTTCCTGCAAACAAATAATTATTTATAGTTTCAGCCCGTCTGTTTCGGTTTTCTTTGACTTACCTAATGAAAGACCGTTTCCCGTAGAAAATAGACAATCCATACACAGTACAGAGACCAACTACGATCGCCTGACGAATGACTTCGAATGTTAAAACATTGCTTATGGGGTTCTTTCCTTTCAAGATGTCTGCACTGCTAAATGCGTTCACCCTTGTGAAATCGTTATTACGGATCAGCTTCTCCCGCACCGCTAGTAAACGTGAAATTCCAGAGTCCCGGTGTCTTCGAAGCAGAGATTCATTTATTAGTTCCTTTTGAGATCGAGAATCTCTTTCCGTAGAGCGAGCCCTTTTGATATCAGCATTGCGAACTGCTAGTCTTTGTTCTCTCTGGTTAGATCGGATGTCCTTTGAAGCAAGATTAAAAACGCGAGACCGTTCCAGTCTATTATCGAGTCTTTGCAATCGTCTTGAGTCCAGGTCTCGACGGTCGGCCCTCTGTTCCGTGATTCTGCGTTCCATGAGTCTACGGTCAGCTCGTTGATCCAAACGACGTTCGGTCCTTTTTTCCATGAGTCTAATACGATCGAGTCTTTGATTCAGACGGTCAGTCCTTTCCGTGAGTCGACGGTCTGTCCTCTGGTCTGCGAGTCTTCGATCGGCTCGTTGATCCAAACGACGATCAATCCTCTTTTCCATGAGTCTGCGATCGAGTCTTTGATCGAGACGGGCAGTCCTTTCCGTGAGTCGGCGGTCAGTTCTCTGGTCCATGAGTCTGCGATCAGTTCGCTGTTCCACAAGCCGATCAGTTCTCCGCTCCATGAGTCTGCCAGTTCTTTCATTTAGACGATCGAGCTTTCCTCCGGTCAGTCGACGGTCAGTCCTTTCTCCTACGAGCCTACGATCGATTCTTCGGTTCTCTAAAGCGCGTCCAGACCTTTGTTCCTCGCGAATTCGGCCAGTTCTCAGATCTGCTCGACGGTCAGTCCGTTCCGTGAGACGTCGGGTCGTAAGTCCGCGATCGGTTCGTTGCTCGACTCTTCTGTCCCTCTGTTCGACGCGTCTGATGTCTTCACGAATTCGAGATTCCGTAGAAAGCCTTTCCGTAGATCTAGAGTTTGCAGGAACTCGACGTTCGGACCTTCTATCATCGAGACTAGCTCTGCCAGTTCGTTGTCTCAAATCGTTCCTAGAAATGTGACGTATATCGCGTTTTTCCAAAACCCTTTTAGAATCCATAGGTGTTCGCCGATCAGAAAGGTCCCCGACTCGTCGTTGTTCCTGTTTCCTAGAAATTTCGGGAGCGGAGAGTCTATTATTCCTTTCTCGTCGTTCATCGCGAACAGAGCTCCTCGATCTAACAAGAGAGTCTCGTCTCTCAGCGTCCAGTCGGTTAAGAGATCTGCGATCCAGTTTGGAATCGCGTCTGATAGTCAGCTGTCGATCGTTCCTTTCGCGACGTAAANAAGCAGAGAGCCTATTATTCCTTTCTCGTCGTTCATCGCGAACAGAGCTCCTCGATCGAACAAGAGAGTCTCGTCTCTCAGCGTCCAGTCGGTTAAGAGATCTGCGATCCAGTTTGGAATCGCGTCTGATAGTCAGCTGTCGATCGTTCCTTTCGCGACGTAAATCAGTCGACCTTTCCGAGGACCGTGCAAGCCTCCGTTCTCGAGACTCGATTATTCTATTTCGCCTATTGAAATCTTCCGTAGTTCTCAATCTTGAAAGTTGAATCGAAGAGTCCGACGAACGTCTCGCAGCAGGTTGTGTCCTGGAAACGCGATCCAAGCTTCGGGACATTCGAAGCTCGGACGTTAAAGACCTGGAGTCTCTCGTCCTTGAGACCCTGGTCTCGTCCTGTTCGATACTCGAACAGGAAGGCATTTTGGTGAAAGGAGCCAAGTTCGGACAGATGTCCATACTGCGAAGAGAGAACGATAAATTTTATAAAATGCATTCCAGCCTTCGGACATTGTTTAAGTTCTTACTCATGAGGGGCGCGATGCTGAAGTTCCGGTCCCGCTAAGCTTCCTGCCCGTCCTTCCTTGTCCCTGGCGACCACTCCTAGCGTCAGGCAGGCCAGAGACACGACCAGAAGCCCCATGTACTGCCAAGCCCGCACTGGTAGTGCGATATGCCTAGTACGTCGCATCCTTGCACAAATTTTGACGAGTTAAAAATTTGTCTATTGCTTCGTTGCCGCGATCTCAACTTACGTATTCTCTAGGTTTGTCAGAGGATTCTGAGTATTCTTCGCTAGATGCTCGTTGTTCTCCCTTGGAGCTCCGGCGAGCTGCTGATGCTCTGGGTGCCGAGGAGCCGAGCTTTTATACCCCCGAGGAGTCCTCCGCAATTCGATATCGGTTCAATTCAGTGCTTATCAGCGCCGACCACATGGGACCCCGTATCTCCGGGGCACGTGAAAATCACCGTGAATGAAATCGGAACCATTGCAAACGCGGTAATTGGTTAACCACCCAGAAAATTGCGAGCCAGGACACAGAGGTGCCCCGGCTGATATATCGGTTACCCAGTGCCCGCGTGGGCGAGTTTCACAGTAGAAAAACCTGGACCTTTTCAAGATTTCTTATTAAACTGAGCTCCGTATGACGAAATATATTTTACGTTCTTTTTTACACAGGGTTTATCAGGAATAATTCAGGTACAGATATTACGGATCGGTTTATTTTTTATACAAAGTCCTTACATAAAATACAGTACCGCGAACACCTTATAAATATGTAGATCGCATATTTACATTACATTACATATATATATATGTATATATTATAAAATCTATGGACCGTCGAGATTTTTCGAAAATCTTGACCGTCCGTACATTGTTCCTCCGCTCAGTTTAGCCTGTTTCGAACAGTTCCTACACTCGGGAAGTGGAAACGAAGGCGTAGGTAATTATTTAATGTACAATTCACTGAACTCCTTTGAACGTCGGTGGACTTTAGGAAACAATGATGGTCGCGATTGTGCCCGCTAATAACGCGACTAAATTCGAGTACAAACGCGCGGATGCTCCTGACAGCATCGCTTTTTCGGTACACGTCGTCTCGTTCACTTCTGGCAACGCCGTGTAATTCGGGAACGTTTGAATATCTGCCGGCTGCATGAAAAGGATTCATTAGAAAATGGAGATCTTGAAATTTATTGCTAATTATCGCTAAAATTAATCGCTTACCAAAGCAAGTTTATCATCCCTCTTCCTGCAGAAAGTCATGTGTCTGCCGTGATATAAACTTTGCTCGATCGGTCTCACGAGAAGTTCCTCCGTCCAGGGTAACGCTAGCATGTGTTCAGCCAAAGTACGACCTTTGATCAAAGTTAATCGTCATTTCCTAGAGTCCAGTAAAAATAGCCAAAAACATTATTCCGATTTGTTACCTCTGAATTCCTTCGGGTCCTCGATGATGAGTCTCGAAAACACGTTATCATTGTCCTGTTCCACCGTGTAATCTCTCATAGCTCTCAAAGCCGATTTCGCTTCCTTTATAAGAAGATCGTCGTCGATCACCTCGCCAGGTCTCGTGGCAGGGTAGATGGGCAGCTGCTGTTGACCAGACGAAGGGATCACGGAATCTGTCCTGCACAGATCGAATGGCACGTCGTATTAAAATCCACTAGCTGATCATTCGACTCAAACGTTTAAAAACCGCTTACCCCGTGGTTAAGAACAGCTTCTCCAAATGATCCATGCTGACACCCTTGAAGCTGTACACGCCGAGAGTCTTGAACAGATGTTTGACCGGAGTCATACTGTAGCAAGCGGCGAGCGGGGTCCTTGGATAATGCACCACGAAGGCCAGGCACATTTCCTGAGAAGCCGCGTATCCTCCCAGAGTGGGTTTCGTCCTGTCTAATGTCCCGTACACGCATTCGGCCACCAATTCGTCTCCCGGAAGTACCTTCACTTCCTCCCCGAGCGTGTGAGACTGCTGATACTCGAAGTCGAAGTGATTGTCCTCCACTATTCTCGGCAACTCCTTGCCCTGCCGAATGTGCTTCAAGCTCAGACGCCTGCCGGCCAAATGGGAATGTAAAACCACGGAAACGACGTTCACACCGTCCTCGGGAAACATCTGGAGGAAAAAGAATATTCAATTAATCAGACGTCCGGATCGTCGATTATTTTTAATACTCACCGTGTTCGTGCAATGAGGAGTACAGTAACCAGCCGTGGCGTATTCCTTCTGCTTCGGTGGTATCAAGTGAAGAGGACTGACGGCCACGCCGGCGACCAGGATCCCCGCTTCTTGAGGACGGAGATTCGGAGTCAGATGAAGTCGTACTCCGCTGCTGTCCACCACTTTCCTCATTTCTGGATTGTTGTAATGCACCTCCAGCATGTAATACGAGCCCTCGGGATGTTCCGCGATGGGCATGCCCACGTGTTCCGGGAGCCATTCGCCTAGAATTTTATTACGTCGAGCACGGTTCCTTTCGACGGGAGGTATCTCGTTCATTCCTTAAATAATTCACCTCTGCTGCCGCGCGCCCAGGCCAATACGGGTTGCAGACAGGACTCCCATTCCCTGGGCATCGTCGCACTGTAACACGGAGCCCCGACGATCCTCGCGTGCTGGCCCAAAATCGGCAGAGTCGAGGCGCACTCGTACAATATTATATGGTGCACCAAGTCTTCGTTCTCCTTCTCGACGAGCGGCGTGTACTGGAAAAACCAAGGTATGCAAGCAACGTTTTTTAATTCATTCGACGATCGAGTAGACGTACGTACGAGTCGAGTTTACAAAGAGTCGTCGCGAGTTTTGAATTTGTAAAACGATCGTCGTGCGAGTTCGAGGAAACGAAATTGAGAATCATGACGCGAATATTCCTCTCTCGCGACGAATCTCTTTGACGATCGCGGGGCGTTTCGGACAACGGGTGACGTCATTCCCGCGGGTCTTCTTTATTCTAATGACGTCCGTCGGCACGGTGTCATGTCCGGCATGGATGACCGTGATTCGTGAAGCACATACGAATCAGGCCCAGCCTTACCGCGCATTCCTCCGCGTCCCCTGTCCGTCTCTCTTATTATACCCGAATAGGTGCGCGGATCGATGAATTTCGATCACTTACCCCGATCATGTGGTGCTTCTCCTTATGCGGCGCCTTGAATATCTTGCACCAGTACGTAGTGTCCACGTTGTCTGAAACCGGCGGCTATGCATCAAAAGGAACATAGTTAACCACGGCCCGTGATAAATCGCATTTCGGACAAATGCGTCTTTCGTCATTTAAATATACCGGCATTTAATTTTCTTATAAATCCGCGGAGAGAATCCGCATTTTGAGCGGAGATTCTCTTAACGATTCGACGCTTACTTGATTCAATTTCACGTCCCAGTGCTTGATGTCCTGGGTGTGCTGGGGCGGCGCGTGAGGCGGTGGTGTCTTCAATCTTAAAGCTCTGCCGCCGCGTTTGTCACCGGGCCAGATAGCAGTATTCAATTCGGGGTCGCTCGGATGGAGTGCCCACAGAACGCGTATCGTATCTCCCTGCAATGAGTCATTGATCATTCCTCGTCGCGCACATCTTGAGTCCGTGATATTCGTACATACGGTAAAATTGAAAAACGAATCGTCGGACGGATGGTTAAGAGATATTTTAACTGGACTATAGCGATTCCGGTTAGACCAACCGCGGCTCGGGAATGGCAATCCCGAAGACGCACGAGGCATGCTAAACGCCTAAATATCGCTGCGGGAATTCGAGGTCTTAGGGCCCGGCGGTTCAACTCGCGGGGTTTCATGCCGGGCATAAATCGAAACGAAGAGGTTCCTCTCCGCGAATTCTACCGGCTCCGCTGTCTCTACGTTGTAAATCTCCCGGCTATATGGCCAGGTGGAATCGAATATCGGGCAATTTGTTTCCCCTCGGCTTCTAATTATTCGAAGCGTCGACCCTTTGTCTCGAATTTTATTCGTTACCCCGGGAATAATTTATGCTCCGCGTCGTTGCCGTTTACGACGGTAGCCCGAAATAATTCCGTACCGATAACAATTCTCTCTAACACCGTTTTCTTATCGTTTCTCTGCTCACCGTCAGCTGCCGGTCCTGAGGGTCGCAGGTCTGCCAGTTTCGCGAGAAGACGACGTACGTGTGGGTTTTGTTCTGCGATCCACCGAGCACCTTCACGTCCTGGGACGTGTCCGTGACCAGGGCCGCCTCCGAGTCTTCGATCCCGTGCGAGTCCTAGGTAAGAACATAAAATTTTAATTGATTCTCCCGTCGGTCGCTGAGCCCGTCTGACTTCATCGAATATGCATTCGCGAGGGTACACGAGCGTCGAGGACAGTTCATTGATAAGATGTAAACGACATCCTGGAAATGTTCTCGGTCGAAAGAAAAGAGAGCAGTAAGCGCGACGCGCGAAAGGGTTGCCGCGGGCGTTTGGGTCCGTTGGACTCCGATTATGGTCGGGCGTTAAAGTTTCGCGGGAGACCGAAGGGAAGTCGGTCTTCCTGCTCGTAATGAATCGAAATAATTGGCCGAGCATCGTCATGCTCGCTGCGTATTTTGTAACGAGCACGTGCAAAGAGGAAGCGGTAATAAACTGGCGCACGTCGCGAAAAAAAATATATATCCGCGACAGGTAAGAGAGGCGAAGAGATCGAGCCGACGGTTATTCCGTTAATGACGCGGCTCCTCGATTATTCACTGTCGATTCTAGTGCGTGCGTAGATCTAGAATTATGCGAATCGATCGGAGATAATGGGAAATGGTANAGTTATTCCGTTAATGACGCGGCTCCTCGATTATTCACTGTCGATTCTAGTGTGTGCGTAGATCTAGAATTATGCGAATCGATCGGAGATAATGGGAAATGGTAAACGTTTTATCGGCGTGAGTAAACGCGTGTATTCTCGTTTTAATTTGAATTACGATGATCGGGAACTGGGGTCTCCTTTTCTCACGAACTTCGCGGGGGTTTTCTCATGCCACCCGGATATTCTCATCCTCGCCAGGCTAATTAGCACGTCCTTGGCATTGCTGAATGGATTATTAAAAACAGAAAAAGTAAATTCCACGACAGTTTTTTTTACCGACGACGTCGTTCGATCGCGCCGGCGAACATGAACGTTTTTCCAAACAGCGGGACGCCTCGACTATCTATCGAGATTATGTAAACGATCGCCGGTAGCTCGGGAAAGACATCTGGTTTCTGTAACTGAGTCACGGAACAGATTCTCTCGCGTCCTCCTTTTTGGAACAGGTTTCTCTCGATTTTTGCTAAAGACGAATCGTTTCGTTGACGCTCGATTCGGTCGCGCGTCGACCGGGACAATTAACGAAGAACAACGGTTGACGAATGGCCCGATACTCATTGTCGACGAGAACCGAGTCACGGTTGCATGGGAAAAGAGGCACACGTGCGTGGATGCGGAAAATTAATTCGACGGATGTGACGTCATGGATCGGTACTCGCGTTTCCTGTGGAAGTCGTCTGAGAAACCCGCGTACGAAACACCCCGGTATGAAATCCTTCCCAACGAACGTTCGTCGGCCCGAACCCGCGTGAAATTAGCCGGAATATACTTGTTCTTTATCGAGCGCCTACTACTTTGAGAAATAGTTTCCGATCTACGTTCGTACGAGCGTCGCAGTAAAAAGAAAAAATGGGGGAACGGTTCCCTTTGTGCCCCCGTAGGATTCGCGGTGGTTCCCATGGTTCGGGAGTCGCGAAGAAAAAGAGAGAAATTCTCTCATGAGGCGCCACTAGGAGGACGATGCTCGCCAGGTGTTTTCGAGCTACGCTCCTCTCTTTCCCTCTTCTCTCGGGAACCATTTCGGTGCTCTGTTCCTTTCCCTTTTTTCTTTTCTCCGTCCTTTCATGCTCTTCTCTCTCCGACACTTCGTCGAGAAACCCGGTTATGCGACTCGGTCCCTCTCCTTCCTCGTCCAGATTCGTCGTCCGTTCTCTCTCGGTCCTGGGCCACCTCTCCCTTTTACCACCTGGCAGAACAGCAGCTGGTAGCGCAAAGAGATCCCTCGAAGGGGATAAAGGGCCTTCCTATCGTGTCCTTAGGGAACTCCGTACCACCTACCGGCCTCTCGAACCTCCGAACAGACCCGAAACTGACGTCTGTGTATTCCCTGCGTTTCCCATGGCGCGTGTCCTCATTATCGCCACGACAAATAATTTCTCCTTACACGCGGAGGGCGACAACTCGCCCGAATCATTTTCACCCTCCGCCGATTATTCGGTGTTCGTTCTCATAGAGCGCGTGTAGCTCGAAACGTGTCGCGGTACGAGTCGATCCGGTTTTCTCACGTACTCTCGGTCATACAAGAANTACACGCGGAAGGCGACAACTCGCCCGAATCATTTTCACCCTCCGCCGATTATTCGGTGTTCGTTCTCATAGAGCGCGTGCAGCTCGAAACGTGTCCGCGGTACGAGTCGATCCGGTTTTCTCACGTACTCTCGGTCATACAAGAAGAGTTACGCGTAATTGCGCTCGCTCACTCGTTATAACTCATCACGGCCGGCTTTTTACGAGCGTACACGCGGAATAATAATCGACGGATTAAACGATCGTGGAAATCCTCGGCTGCCGGGATCACCGATTTCTTTCCCAGCTTTTCCTTTGCTCCCCTCAAGGATGAGCACGTCCCGGCCTCCTGTTTAATGCGCGGATCGTTTAGTCGTATCTCCGCCTCGTTTCCGCGCTAATCAATGCTCGTTTCACTTTCTTTTTAGCGTTCGCATGCCTGCGCCCGTTCCGCCGATATCGAAAGCATCCAGATTTTTAACCCCCCGGACGACGGACTCCGACTAGCTTCTTTTCAATTAGTATTTCCGTCTCGAGGTTCGTAAGAAATATATTGAAAGACATGATCAAGGAGGTGAATTCATAGGAGGTTCGCGTGATAAGTGTTCGTGTAAGCAGCTGTAGATATCACGTGTCAGCCGATTCATTGGGGTCAGGACGTACGCTCTTCATCTCGGTTTGCTCAAAGATTCGCGTATCCTCACCCCGTCTGGAGGCCTTGACTGGGCCCCGCTGGAACCAACTCCCTGGGCATACCTATGCCCGAGGGGCCTTCTCTTTTCCCTTACACACGCGTATTCGTCACACGTTCAGTCACGCAACCACTCCCGCGGCCGCGTATAAGTGTCTCGCCGTAGATCCGCTCGCCCGTGGCATTACGTATATTTCCCCGCGGGCCGCGTCCGAATTTACACGCGATCTTACACCTTCCTCGGAACGCAATTGACAAGGGAGTAATTGGAACTTGGCGATCGACATTTTTTAATTGAAATCCTCATTGGATTTCCTTATCCGACGATTTCTCGGATTCTATTTGCGTCCTCCGGCATTTCCCATCGAAATTCGTCGAGTCATGCATTCGACAAGTGGACGCAGGTTCGCGCCGGTGGATATCGAATTCGTCAAGGTGGAAGAGGCGAGCGAGAACGAGAGAGAGAGAGAGGAGCACGAGGATCGGCAGGAGGAGGAGGAGGAGGTGGAGGCAGAGAAAGGTCTTGCTGCCCTTGCTGGACGTAAATTTATCACGACTTTATCTCGACCGGTGGAACGACGTTCGTTAATTTTCTACCAGCCTCTTCCTCTCTTCTCCCACCTGCGTTCTCCGACCGTTTCTTTTTTCCGGTCCATCGTCTACCCGCGGATAAGTATCGGGTAAATCGAGTCGAAAAATCCCGCGTCCTTTCTTCCTCGAATAATTGCCGATTTCACTGGCCGACGAACGTCGATGGCCATTTTTCACTCTTCGCAAAAGCATCGTCTCCCACTTTTGTCTCGTCCAAGCATGAAGTTATTAAGTACCATAAAACGATTCGGGTATCGCGTCTTCGCCGTTTCCTCGTTTCACGCGTATCGTAGAGGCGGAGAGCATAGTTTCTTGTTGCAGAAACGACGGCGCATACCACTGACGATGGATATAAATTTAATTAAGATTAGGAATTCTGAGAAGCCGCGGGGAAAGAAAAAGAGAGAGAGAGAGAGCAGGTTTCGATAACCAGTTCCCTTTTAATCCTTCCTCCCGTTGCTTGAATGGAACCCCGGCTAACTTCGAATACTCCAAAGTTATTCCGCGACGTACACGCGTAAAATTGCCCTGTTACGA
The DNA here is from genome assembly GCA_019453355.1 of Ceratina japonica. Lineage (NCBI taxonomy): Eukaryota > Metazoa > Arthropoda > Insecta > Hymenoptera > Apidae > Ceratina > Ceratina japonica. The sequence goes on from SMSR01008274.1 coordinate 37,166, forward strand.
GTCCGACGTCTTTTTTAAAAACGGAAATACCGACGAACAGAAAATTTACTTTGTTTGCTTTCGAGGAATCAGTCGGACGTTATTATGCATCGTGACTAGAGAACGAGACGAACGCGTTAATTAAACGGAGCTCATTAATACGGATCGTGCGTTAGCGAAACCGAGCCTCCGATCCCCCGATCCCTCTGGAGAGAAAAGGTTTCGAGGAGAAGGCCCCGCGCTTTTGTTTCCTCTTTTTCTTCTCATCCTTCTTTCGCAGGTCCTTCAGACTGCTGTTTCGACCTCCCTTTCTGGCCCGGCCGCCTTCTTAATCTTCCTTTAATTCCCTGGCTTTTCGTTTCTTTAACTCCTTTTTCGCCTCCGCTCCTCTTCTTCTCGTTCCACGGCTTTTGTTGCCTCCTTTTTGTATTCTCCTCGGCTCGATTCAACGGGGATCCGCGTCGATAGATCTCCGGCTGTCTCGGAAAGGTAGAATTCGCGAAAAACTCGCTGGTCCATTAAATCTCTGTCGGAGTAAACCCGGGGAGATCAAAGCGCGTCGCGGAACGACCTCTTTCGCACCCCGTTCCTTCCCCGCCGGCCGTTCGACCCTTTCGGAAGGGCTCCCGCGATTTACATAAAAATCTTCATTAGTATCCTTGAATTGTGTAACGTTCTCGAACGTTGATGAATGCTTCGTTGGAATTCGTCGAACCGTGAGAGAGGGTTAATCGATCCGATCGCCGACGCAGTCGCAGCGAAAATAGAATCTTGCATATGAGAAATCGAGGATAGTGTTGCGATAAGGAGGAAACAAGTTCTTCCCACGCGATTAGCGCGCCGACGCTCGTACACCTCTCTGTTAGATCTCACGCATCCTAATCACTTTCATTCTAATCGATGAATGCGAAATTGATATGAAATCCGCATTACAAATCACCGAGACGTTTATCTGTTCCTGCAATTAATTCTACCGAAGCTCGCTGCGAAAGTAAAAATCCACTTCCGCCAGGAGGTTTTAACAGCGACTATTAGGCAATATTAAATGTCATTCGGTTCACGAAATGAAGAAATCGTGGATCGATCTGCTGGTAGATCGGCGGCGATTCGGGGCTATCGATCATAGGGACGAATGCCTTTCGCGAGGGCAGTCCCTCATCAATCACCGGTGATTAAGATCGAACGGAGAACGACTTACCAGTAGATTGGGGGCTCCGCTGTGATCGTCGACCCAGGCCAGGAGGATATCAGCGCCCTTCATGTGGTTCTTCTCGTTGAACCCGATACCGACGTATCCCAAGGTTTTCGCGGTTACCTTGAACGTGACCGTCTTCTCGTCGGTCGGGTCCCATTCGAGCACCACGTCGCCGTCGTCGTCCAGCCTCTCGTGTCTGGTGAACTTCGGCACCTTCGCGCTCCTCTTGGGCCTGCTGTCCGCGGACCCGCGAAGCAACTTGGCCAGCTTGTCCACCGGTGGAACGTACTTCTTCGGAACTCTGTCCCTCGACTTCGGCGTCCCCTTAAAAATCGGATCGTCGAAGAGCTTCGGTCCCGCGGTACCGGTCTCGCTTATGATCTCGAACTGGGAATTGCCCTCGATTTCTACGTCTCCCTCGAAGTCCGACGTCGTCTGCGTGGTATCTTCTCTCGATTCGACGTCGTCGTCGAGTTCTTCGATCGACTGTTTGTCGGACAACGCGGTGTCGTTCGATCGCGAAGAATCTATAGCGCGGAGCTCGACGTCGAACGCGTCCGCGGTCTCGTTGATCTCCTCCGCGCTCGTTGTTTCCTCTGTGACAAAGACCCGGCTCGCGTCGTCGACCAGCTCGTGTTGATCCGGGTCCAAGTTCTCTTCCCTCGAATTGGGGTAGTCTAAACCGTCGTCTTTGTAAGGGATCTTTTTCTTCGCCTTCCACTGGGCGTACCATTCTTTATCTACGTCCAGCCGCTGCTTCTTGAACGTACCGACCCTGAGGAGCGCCGGTTCCTCTTTCATGCTTCTCTTTATCCTGGAGGCGATGTCCCTCGGATGGTGCCTGCCGTTCCTGTAGGCCAGGGTTCTCATGGTCTCGTCCATGTGTTGGACGTACAGGTCCAACAGGTCGCACCTGGCCATCCAGCAGAGGCTCGACACCACAATTAGCCTAAGTATCAGCATCTTCCTCTTCTTCCTCGTATCGTCCCTCTGTGAACGCACTTCATACGATCGCTGGATCCACTTTCTTTGTCGGTTCTTCAATTAGAGCCCGACAGGCCGCCCTGTCTCGCTCGTTTAATTACAATTCACAGCCTCTCGCACGGCGATCGTAAATCATAATCCAGATCCGTATCGGGCCCAATTAGACGTCAATTTCAATTTCAAATCGAATCTCGTGTAAAACACTGTATCTTTAATTTACTGTATTTCAAACTCGGGTTTAACGTAAATTAAAGGATCCTTCTCGACGAATCTAACTTTTTTTTTTTAACTCTTTGATACTAAAATTCCACGCACTGTTCTCGCGAACGTTTCTGTTCCTCGCACTGGTATATTTCGGGGCACCGGAGAGTTTCGGCTCGCATGTTACACGAACGACAGTTGTGCCGGGACTAATTTAAACACGCGGCTGCTGTTGCCCCTGCAGATGCTTGCAGCTGCTTACCTGCGACCGGTCCCCTTCCTTGGGCCCCTCGTCAGGCCCGTACCGTCGGTCTGCCGGTTCCCTCTTCTGTATTTTTCATTTTTGTAAAACAGTATTTCTCAGAATTTGAATGCTGCGATCCGGATACAAATTCTAGCGAAGCCTAGAAGGTCGAAGATTTTTTTATATAAGATTGAGATGATCGAAACGCGATGGGTTTAAGAAGGAAATGCTATCGACCGATCGAAGGGGGAGAACGGGAAATCGCAGTACTCGATCGCTTCTACCCCTTTTATTCATCGGCTAATATCTTTCGTGATTAGACAATTTGTCGAGATATTGGTAGCGCAATCGTGACAGTGGGCAATCGTCGTTGTAGCATTTTGTTATCGATAGGTTTATGTTTTGGTAGGTTTCGAAGTTGAAGCGAGGCTTTCTTTTAGAGCTGGTCGAAAGGAAACGGGAAGGGAAGATCGCAATGGCAAGGTCTGGCACTGCTTCCTGCGGAAGCCTTTTTTCTGAAACCGGAGACGCATTTATCAGTAATAGTGGTGGTGTTCTAGAAAGGAACCGAGGGGCTGCGAAAACAACTGCGGCAGATGTGAACTCTTGGCACGCGCCCTTCTGTTACGCAGCGGTGCTCACCCCGTCTCGTTCAACGAAACTCGAAATAGTACGGTTTCTATTCGACTTTTTTGGCAGTTCTCAGTGAGAATCCACGCGATTAATGTATGTTTCGAGAATAGNTTCCTGCGGAAGCCTTTTTTCTGAAACCGGAGACGCATTTATCAGTAATAGTGGTGGTGTTCTAGAAAGGAACCGAGGGGCTGCGAAAACAACTGCGGCAGATGTGAACTCTTGGCACGCGCCCTTCTGTTACGCAGCGGTGCTCACCCCGTCTCGTTCGTCAACGAAACTCGAAATAGTACGGTTTCTATTCGACGTTTCTGGCAGTTCTCAGTGAGAATCCACGCGATTAATGTATGTTTCGAGAATAGATGTACGTCCGTCATCGATTATACATTCGTCGGCGGTCGCTCGAAACGTATCACAGTTTGCTAAGCGTCCGCACGTGCGGAAGCCAACTGTATCGGGTTACTTCCTGCATCGTTGAAACTTTATATTCTATATAGAAGAGAAGGATTAGATTGTTCGCTCCTGAGCAGATTCGACGTGCCACCCTGCGAAAATACATCTGGCAAGAGTCGGAATCCGTCGATATAACGTAATCCCTTCTCATTTACATCTGTCGCTTCGAATATTGATCGTAGCTATCTCACGTCTACAGATCTATTGTAATCTGTTACAGTTACGCGTCTATAGACGCAACTGTTTGTAGATAAAAAGAAATCAGTTTGTATAGGGAACGAATAGGCTTCCTGTCTGTTTGACAAGCGATCTAGCGTTCGGCAGGAAATCGAAGAAGAATCGATTTTCCCGGAATTTCAGTCGGGCCAGGTATACATCGCGCTTATTGTAACAAGGAATTCCTTTATGCGAAAAGATGCGCGCGTACACGCGACCGTCGCCGTCGAGCAACCGCGCCGACTGCATTATTTCTTTGTTCCTTGGAATCCGAGGATCGATCGGGATTCGTGCCAAAAGCTGCCTTTCATTTTCTATAAGGATAGATCGCGGGATTCCATCCCGGCAGTGGATCGAACTCTCGAAAGTTTTTAGAGAACGTGGTGCTGCTTTAATTCGTCTAGCGTTGCGTCGGGAACGTTCTGGTCTGCCGGTCGGCGGCGGAAACTCGAAAATGAGCAGATGTCGGGAACTCGAAGGAAAGTTACTTTTGAGCAGGTGTATGTCGCGCACGCGACAGGTGAACGGCGTTGCACGCCTCTCCTGATGTATTTTTAGGGTTGACGATATCGAACTCGAACGAGGATAAACGCGTATCCGAAACCGAGATACGAAGAACAGAACTGATCCAACACCCTTTGGAAAACGAAGAAACTGTTCTATAATCGGTATAAAATTTTCATACGTCATTCAGCAAAAACCGATCCTGTCTGACTATGTTAAATGAAATTCGGGTCGGCCGTCGATCGTCATGTCAAGTTTTGCTGTTCGCTGTAGGCGTATCGGCCGTAGTAACTGTAAAATCGTTTCTAAGACCGCTCTATTGAATTCCAATCGGGGAAACAGAGCCGTCGTCGATTGTGACTCTGCGTGATCGCGATAAAAATGACTCCGTCGCTCGCTTCTTAGGCCCCGTACGTACGCACGTATCGCGAGGGTTCGGTTTTTCCCAGGAGACGATGAGATTTCCGAGACGATACCGTCGTCTCCTCAGGTAAATAATCCACGTGGAGGACACGACGAATAAATTCGCCAGCGGAATACTAAGCGCGCGTTCCTCCGTTTCGAATCCGTTCGCGGTTCCGCGAAAGATTATTTACGTGGCTACCCAGTCTAATGGATTAAAATCTAAAGTCGAGAACGTCCCGGTATACTTTTTACTTTGCCGGGTATAATTGCTATGTAAAGGGACGCCGATTTTTCAATATTATTCCAGTCTTGCGCGCAGTATATCTCGTTGTACGTACGTACATAAATGCATAAGTATGAGATGCATTGGTATGCCAAGTTGGGAATGCCTGTAGAACGATCTGCTTCAAGGATTTTCTCTAGTTTAATTATAATATCGAAGAAACGATTTTGGGATGAATCTCATCGTAAATTGTTTCCGTCTCTAAGTTCTAGGAGAAGGGATTCGGAATAAAATTCAGACGTTCATTCAGACTGTTTCTTCTTCTAACATTTTTTAAACAGTAGATTAGATTCTACTGTTGGAATAATGAATAATTTTATATATTTAACTATTCTGGATAAGAACCACGATTAATTACAGTAAATCTGTTTTATCGTGCTGATAGCGCTTGCTACGTTCAAATCGAGCGGCAGCACTTTCAAGAGAAAACATAAATTGGCTCACTTCGCACAGTGCGTGGTTTACGTTTTACGTTTATGAACAGAGTGTCTTATATTTTAATAAAATTAGTTGAATACTATTCATAAATGTTTCGGAAATAGAATTTCACGTCAGTGTTTCGTTCGCATTTAACGGGATTGTTGATCATGGTCCGGAGTAGCGACAAGTAAGTATTCTTCATCTGATAGTTTCTTCTTAGGTTAAGCTCATTGGTTTTACGATTAGGAAATTGTAAATTGATCAATTTCGTTTCATTTATCCGTTGTGTTAACGAAGGAATTTGTGCTTTTGAATTAGGGATAGGCATCACAGGAGGCGATCGAGGACGCGGTCGCGATCGAGATCGACTACGCCGGAGAAGAAACGTCGACGGTCTAGGAGCAGGGACAGGGACAGGGAACGAGACAAGGGTCGGCACAGGGAAAGGAGGAGTCGTTCCAGAGACCGGGACAGAGACAGGAGAGATCGCTCCGACAGAGACAGGGACCGCGACAGGAAACGGTATATAACAATTACAGCAATTATATTCTTTTAATTCGACTCACGTTTCCGATGGAAAGATTTCTGACTCAGAAAAGGAGATATGTTAAAATCGTTTTGTAAAAACGTGTTATAAACACGTGTATGGTTATAAAATAATCTATTTACATTGATTGTTCTCGGTATGCTAGTGGAGACAGTAAAGAAAAGCGTCTTACAGGCTCAAAGTCCTCGCGTTCAGGCAAAGATAGATCGAACAGATCGAGATCACGGGAAAGGAAGGAGAAGGAGAAGGGCGAGAGCGATGAATTGCCATTCGATCACACTAAATTGGACAAGGTACGTAGATCGACTACATCGATAATTTCCTCATTTTACTTAAAATTTTACGTTTATGTTTGTTAAGGAAGAGGAGCAGAAACGATTGGAACTGGAAATGCAAAAGAGGAGAGAGAGGATAGAGAGGTGGCGTGCAGAACGGAAAAAGAAAGAGTTGGAAGCTACTAAGAAAGATGGTAAGGCNGGATACAAATTCTAGCGAAGCCTAGAAGTTCGAAGGTTTTTTATATAAGATTGAGATGATCGAAACGCAATGGGTTTAAGAAGGAAATGCTATCGAGCGATCGAAGGGGGAGAACGGGAAATCGCAGTACTCGATCGCTTCTACCCCNCATCGATTTTAGCAAATCTTCAGCTGCCTATGAAAAAGTGGTCGCTCGAAGACGACAGTGACGAGGAGACTCCCGTTGTTCAGAACAGCAACAAGGAAGTAAAAGAAGACGGGGAAACCAAGGAAGAGGTTGAAGAAGTTAAAGAAGAAGTCAAGGGCGATGAAGAGGAGGTTGACCCTCTAGATGCATTCATGGCAGAAGTCCAGGAAGAAGTTCGAAAGGTGAACAAGCTGGACAACAAGAGTGCAAAGAACACTAATAATGGCACAACCACCGGTGGAACTCAGAGCGGGGGTGTCGTGATTGTAACTGGAGTAGCCAAAAAGAAAGTGCAAAAGCAGAAGGGAGAATTGATTGAGCAGAATCAAGACGGCCTCGAGTATTCGAGTGAGGAGGAAGGAGAGAATCTTCATGAAACAGCCGCCGGTATTGCGAACAAACAGAAACGCGAGCTAGCCAAAGTCGACCACGCGACGACCGAATATCAGCCGTTCAGAAAATCGTTCTATGTCGAAGTACCTGAGATCGCGAGAATGACAAATGAGGAAGTGGAGGCTTACAAAGAAGAATTAGAAGGGATTCGCGTGAAAGGGAAAGGTTGCCCGAAGCCAATTAAATCGTGGGCGCAATGCGGCGTCACGAAGAAGGAGTTGGAAGTGTTGAAGAAGCTCGGTTACGAGAAACCGACGCCCATTCAATGTCAAGCCATTCCCGCGATCATGTCTGGCCGGGATTTGATAGGCATAGCGAAGACGGGCAGTGGAAAGACTCTGGCGTTCCTTTTGCCTATGTTTAGGCATATTCTGGATCAGCCACCACTGGCCGACGGTGACGGTCCGATCGCGTTAATCATGACACCGACCAGGGAGCTGTGTATGCAGATCGGGAGAGATTCAAAGAAGTTCACCAAGTCTTTGGGTCTGTCTCACGTTTGCGTTTATGGTGGTACAGGGATATCGGAACAGATAGCCGAATTGAAGAGAGGCGCTGAGATAATCGTGTGCACGCCGGGAAGAATGATCGACATGTTAGCGGCCAACAACGGACGAGTAACAAATTTACGTAGAGTTACGTATGTTGTTCTCGACGAGGCCGACAGGATGTTCGACATGGGTTTCGAGCCGCAAGTAATGCGAATTATGGAGAACGTTCGGCCTGATCGGGAGACCGTGCTGTTCAGCGCTACATTCCCTCGACAGATGGAAGCGTTGGCGAGAAGGATCTTGACCAGACCCGTGGAAGTCCAAGTCGGTGGACGGTCCATTGTCTGTAAGGACGTCGAACAGCACGTGGTGGTGCTCGAAGAGGATCAGAAGTTCTACAAGCTGCTCGAGATCCTCGGTCACTATCAAGACAAAGGTTCCACTATAATATTCGTGGACAAGCAAGAAAACGCGGACACGCTACTGAAGGATCTCATGAAGGCTTCCTATTCCTGTATGTCTCTCCACGGTGGTATCGATCAATGCGACAGAGATTCGACGATATTAGATTTCAAAGCTGGAAGAACGAAGTTGTTAGTCGCAACTTCGGTAGCTGCCAGAGGCTTGGACGTGAAGCATCTCGTACTTGTAGTAAATTATGACTGCCCGAATCATTACGAAGATTACGTGCATCGATGTGGAAGGACAGGAAGGGCTGGGAATAAAGGGTAATTCAAATCTCTTTAGAATGAAGCAATATGTATTTAAAATTTCTAAACAGTGAATTTATTTTGTATTTATAGATATGCGTACACTTTTATCACATCGGAACAAGAACGATACGCGGGTGATATTCTCCGAGCTCACGAATTAGCTGGAGTGCCAGTGCCCGAACCATTGCGTCAGTTGTGGGAAGGGTACAAAGCCCGGCAAGCAGCAGACGGCAAGAAAGTTCATACCGGAGGCGGGTTCAGTGGGAAAGGTTTCAAGTTTGACGAATCCGAAGCAGCGTTAGCGAACGAGAAGAAGAAGTTCCAGAAGGCAGCTCTCGGACTTCAGGACTCCGACGATGAAGATATAGAAAACGACATTGATCAGCAGATCGAGAGTATGTTAGCTCCGAAGAGAACAGTTCGCGAGATCGCTAGGCCGTCGGCCGCGAACCTCGCCGTGCCCGGTCAGCCAGTGCCTAGTGCGACGGACAAATTAGAATTAGCCAGGCGATTAGCGTCGAAGATCAACATAGCGAAGAACCTGGGAGCTGAGGCAAAGGGAGCGACGCAGCAAGCGGCGGAGGCTATACTCAAAGGTGCAGGCCCGACCAATCTCATTACGGCGAAGACGGTCGCCGAACAGTTGGCCGCGAAATTGAATACCAAATTGAACTACCAACCGCGCGAAGAGGATCTCGTTGAAAGCGACGCGGAGGCTGGGGAACAGACTTTCCGAAAGTACGAAGAGGAACTGGAGATAAACGATTTCCCTCAGCAGGCTAGGTGGAGAGTCACGAGTAAAGAGGCCCTCGCGCAGATCTCGGAGTATTCCGAAGCTGGTCTCACTGTCAGAGGAACCTACATCGCACCTGGCAAAGCTCCGCCGGAAGGCGAAAGGAAGTTGTATCTCGCCATTGAATCTACCAGTGAACTGGCGGTCAGCAAAGCGAAGGCAGAAGTCTCGCGATTGATCAAAGAAGAGTTGATCAAGTTACAAGCTTCTGGGGCGCACACAGCGTCCCGTGGCCGGTACAAGGTTTTGTAAAAAAAAAATAATACTTTTCGTTTCGTAATTCTCTGCATTAATGGTATATATACAAACACTTACATATGATTCACTTCGATGAACTGCATACGATAAAAATTAGAAATTTATTATAACTTATAGATATGTCTATACAAAAAGTTTGTATTTAACAATGAGAACTTTGATTAACACGTCATTAGCTGGAAGCATCTGGGCGCTGTCCACATTTTTAATAACAAACACACGAGTCGAAAAGAGATTCAGAGCAAATGTTTTTTATTCACTGTGGGAATACGATGTTTTTTGGTAACTTAAGTTAGGACTCTAGATTATATTTACAACATAAAATGAGCAGCGTAATCACCGTTCAATTCCCAGAACGCAAATATTACACGACGCTGCAATTTTTATTTGGTAACTAAACCACGCAAGATCCATCAGAATTAATAATTGCGTTCGGGTGATTATGCATTCGTCTTTGTACATGTTCCACGCACTTCCCTTTCTTTGGCAATATTAAGATAAGAAAATACACAATAATTTTCTGTATATTACGTTAGTAGGCACTAGAAGAATCACAGTCATGAACTCGACGTTACCGGGAACGGTAAAATCGTTAGGTATAAAAACAAGAGAAAACGTTTTTTTAGCACCTTTGAGAAAACGCGACGTTCCCGAGGTCTTTACGAGATTAGGATATAAATGAAAATTCCAGAAACGATATGCATAACGCATCCATTAATGGATATGGCACTTGATATGTAACTGTGAGCAAGTTCCGCTCTGGTGAGCGCGCCTAAAGGTACCTCGGCCGCGATCCTCGGGCTCCTCTCCGAAATCCTGGTAACTAACTTCTCCGCTTCGACCACGCACGCCCGCAACTGTAAACTCGTCGGCCTCCTCAAGGTGGACTGGACAACGATGAATATGTCACGGTCCGGTGTAATCATGCCTCGAAGAACACACTGCGACACCTGAATCTGCCTTGAAAGAGCAGTTAACAGAGTCTCGAGCGTAACTGAATCCTTGTCCGCGTCTTCGTCCATCATATAGTATATCCTATCCAACTAGAAACCAAAAATAACATGATCGTTGAGAGCGAGACACCGAATTCATTTCGGAGACTAAAGAAATGCGCGTACCTGTTTCTTGGAATAAAACAGTTTAGCCGCTCCGCCGCAAACTGGACAGCAAGCCCCGGGCGGTGTGACGCCCACGCAGTAAGGCTCTATCAGTCGAGGACATTGCACCGCTTCTCCGCATCGAGGTTTAGCCTGATCGCCGATTAATCCCACGGCCACGCAAGATCCGAAGTAATCCACCACGGTCCTCTCCGCCCAAGCCGCGCATTCGTTAGCGTACACCTCTCCGTTGGCGCCGCAAACGGGACCCCGTAAGCTACACCCTTCCAAACAAGGTCCTCTATAACCCAACGTGGCTCCGGTTCGGATCATAGCGCAAATAGAACGATGCTGACGGTTCTCCTGGTCGCAGACGGGGCCGCTGGTCTCGTCGCGTAAGTAGCAATCGAGGGGAACGCATTCGTACTGCGGGCAAGGTTTATGAAGCCTCGACAAGCACACCCTGGTCTTCCGAACACATTTCTCGGAGCTGTCGCAAGGATTCGAAGCGCAGGGATCTCTGGACGAGCATCTGCCGAATTCGACTTCGCTCGCGGACATTTCGGCGCACTTGGCCAAGCATCCGGACGCGAACGTGAAGCCTAATCGGCCGCAGACGGGGACGTAGTGCGTCGGACAGTCGCAGGGTAAAGACGGGACTCCCGGATCTCCGCAATTTCTTTTCGAGCACGTGAACTCGCCTTCGAAGCAGTGACAGGGGTTACACTCGAGATAGAAGTTCGCTTTGTGCGCTATGTAGCGATCGTGCACCCAACAAGAATTGAATTTAAAACAGTTGAGCGTTTTGCATTTCTCGAGACCGCGCAAAGTACACTGGCAGATCCTGAGGCAGCCCTGTTGATCGAACCTCGGGATCTGCACCCAGGATCCCGCGGGGACCAATTGCTTCGACATTTCCCCGAGGGAACAGGCTGGCAGGCACCGATATAATTGTCGTCCGTGGTGCACCAGCTCGCAGACCTCGCCTTGGGCGCAGGGATTACTCTTGCAAGGCGTCGCGATGTCCTCTTCGAGGTGTACCACAGATTCCTCTTGTGGATCTTCTAAGAACGGCTTCAGAGACACGCAAGGCGCGTCAGACCTGGCCGGTGAGAGCTTAGCGCACAACGTGGCTGCTGTGTGCGGTCCAGTTATAGCGGACCAGTCCACGCAGCTGACCATTAATTCTAAACAATCCTCGCGGCAAAGTCTCGTTTCGTGGATCCTGCTTTCGCAAGGACGTAGCTGTAACAGACACGCGGCCGCACGTAGAGTTTCCTGGGGACAGGACGCCGCGGCTCGCACCGGGATACCCAACCCTCGGACGGTACCGCCCCGGGCCCAGTGATGTGCTTCCCATTCGGCTGCTTCGTCGGACGACGCCGAACAACTTCTACGAGCGACAAAGAAAAAGTAAGGAAAAAAGTATTCGAAATTTTTAAACAAAACGAATAACGGAGTTTTTACCTGAACAACGTCGTGGACCTATCGTTGAACCGGGCGCAGTAGGACAGTCCCGAGCAGCCCATTTCGCACGGATCGTCGGCGTCTTCAAGACACCTCCTCAGTTCTCCCTCGAAACTGGACGACAGACATTCGGCGTCGAATTCGAGCCATGCCGATTCCCAGTCGGCTTGGAACGCCCTCCAGCACAGACTCTGGCACGACGGCTTGGCCGCTTTGGTGCAACACGACAATTTGCCCGCATCCAACGGAAGACGAGTCGGCTTCGGCGAGCCGGACTTTAGCAAGCAGCTCCAGAACGGTGATTGAGGCAGAACTGGCTTGCACTTGTCCGTCAACGCGTCCATGATCTCTTGGTCGGTCGTCGCGGTCTGCAGGATTCTTCGACAAGTGTCGAGGCAGGCTGCGTTGGTCGCTTCGTTGCAGCAATGCAGATCTACAGACGCATGTAAAAAAATTAAGAAAGTGTCGTAAAGTACGAATTAGTCGTCGAAACTCACGTTGTTTGGGATCCTCTGCCTGTTTCACCTCGGCGACGTTTTTCAAACACTTTGGCACCTGATGGAAGCATCCCTTGCTGCTGTACAACTTCAAGTTAGAAATCTTCCCGGGTTTATAGAAGAGATCTTGACAGATCGTTCTGCAAGTGTCGTTGGACACGTTGCTGCAACAGTTCTCGGCCTCCTCGCGCTTCTCCAGACAAGAAAAGAATTCGGGCTCGTCGCTCGGCCGACAGGATTCGTTGAGGTCCCTCCTGGATCCCGATAGCGCGCACGTGGACCGGCAAACTGGATTCAGTGCCAGGTAACAGCAACCCCTTCCGATCCAGTTTCCATGTTTCTTCACCTCTATCGAAATTAAACACACCCAATCTTTCAATAACACCTCGAAACGATGAGAAGAAATTTTCTAAAATGAACTGAACGAAAAAGTAAAGTTCGAAAATTTGTTTGATTCGCTACAGAACTAAAAAAAGAATTAGGAAGATGGTCTCACCGTTCAGAGTCGAGTTAACGCAGCCCCAAAACCGAGCCTGAAAAAAAGAGAACAAGTCGGAGGCGTCAGGATCATCTGGCATGAGTGAAAATCGGAGCGAACGTAAAAAAGAAAGGTAAGAGCCTCCTTTTGTAACGCGAATCCCGATCGACCTCTGCTCCCACGTTTTTCGTCCCCCCTTCGAATCGGTTCGCGACCTCTCGGTTTCGAGTGCGGATTAAAAGGATCGATTAAAAGCGGCTTACCAGCTCCGGGGAACAGAACTCGAGCAGCCGGCGTGTCGCGTTCTCCCTCGCCTCCTCCTCGGCACCCAGCACCACCAGAGAGATCTGAAAGAGCCGCCCGACATTTTTTCTTAAGTGGATAGAAAAGATTCATCGGGAATTAAAAGAAATGATATCCGAAAGCGACGCGCAGCTGTCGTACGATATTCGAGAATCACAGCGAATCCTTCGATACCCTTCAAAGTCTCTCCCTTCGATTTTTACGAACAGTACGATTCTTGAGCGTCGCGTCTCCTTGGGAATTTCCACTGTTCCGAATGCACGGTACGACGCATTAGAAGTTATTAAGAATCAAGGACACGAGTACGGTCCGGTGGCCAGAGGCGATTTCCTGTTGCTCGTCACTGAATGACAATAGAAACCGCGCGGATATCGACTTGTTCTACCATTTAGGAGTTCATTTCGGATTCAATCGCCGTACGAGGACGTACAGTCTCTATCCCGTAGTCGCCTCACGGCTCCGGGTTACGACTATCCATCACCGTGCGCGGTGTTGGGTCTCGTTAACTATTTGCCACGTACTGTACGTGGGTCACGGGTCGCTCTGTCCCTTTTTAATACGGGCCACCGGTCGCGTTCGCTTTTAAATAATATTATTTTTGGGTGAACCGAGAAACGAGAGGGAATGATTATTCGCGACGGCTTTAAATAGAACTGTCCAGGAATGAACTGTTGCAAACGTTTAAGGGCGTAAACGATAGCGGACCGCGGAGACGACGAACGTATTTCTGTCGCGGTATATTCTGGGAGCTATGCACTCTGCTAAACCGCGACGCCGTTTCTCGAATGGGGCACACACTTTTCTCTGCTCGCGAATACAAAGTAACGTCGTTTAATTTATTAATAAGCGATAGTTCTCGGGAGACGCGAGCGGACGCCCGCTCGCGTAGATCCGTAGCTAGGGCAAGTATTCGCTATAAATTGCGAGGGAACACGATATCATTGATACGGTCGCACGGTCGGTTCGCGGGCGTCAATTCGTAATATTTGCGTATGAATGAGCGGGCCAGGGACCCCCGGGGGGGTCCCGCGTAAATCTCTCAGCGGGCCCCAGTGTCTCCGATATTATCTCCGGCGAGGGGCCTCTGGTGCAGCCACTTTTAAAGAAGCTACAACCACGCGCGCACCCCACGTCGCCCGCTTCGCCAGAGGTGAACCCTGTCGAAAAAACCACCTTGTGCGCTCGCGCTTCCTCTTCCTTTTTTATTCATCCGAGAGATCCTAATATATCCGTGGACACGGCATATTTTGTATCCTTTATCGTCCCGAGGTCGGGCCACCGATATTTATCAGCCGGCCAGGACGATATCGCATTCGTCCACGGCGAAATTATATCTCCCTCTCTCTCTCTCTCTCTCTCTCTCGCTCTCTCGAAATTGTCTTTTTGACATTCCCACGGAGATCTCTCCTCCGCATAATTAATAGACACACGGCACGGGCTCGGGTCAGGTTTCAAAGAGCTTTTTAATACACAATTCGTTCGGGAACGCCGGAAAACAGCCGGAAACAATTGAAAGTTCTCGGGTGCGACCGTGTCACGCTATAAGAAAGAACAGTGGGCTCGCGCCGTCAGGTCCTATAATCTCGTGACCAACATTTCGTCATGTTCTATTANGAGATCTCTCCTCCGCATAATTAATAGACACACGGCACGGGCTCGGGTCAGGTTTCAAAGAGCTTTTTAATACACAATTCGTTCGGGAACGCCGGAAAACAGCCGGAAACAATTGAAAGTTCTCGGGTGCGACCGTGTCACGCTATAAGAAAGAACAGTGGGCTCGCGCCGTCAGGTCCTATAATCTCGTGACCAACATTTCGTCATGTTCTATTAATTAATGACAAAAGTTTTTTATTGCAAAAACTTTTTTCTCGTCATGTTTTTGGTTGCGCGATTTTGTCACGCGGACGAGTCAATTGTCAGTACACTTTTTGACCTTTCTTTGAATGAACCCACTGTTCTTTGTTACGGTGTGACCATGTGTCGATCGCGAATCGTCGGGCCGGCACGTACGTACTTACCTTGGAGCAGACGCTGCGACAAGAACCGGCCGCCAGGGAACAGCAGGACATCTCTGAAACAAATAAAGTATAGATACAAAAGCGAGAAGACGTAAAAACATATGGTGGGATCCTGTACTTTTTCTCGAGACACGAAACAGACGTGTGTCCTGCGTTACGTCAACTCGGAAAAGAGAAAGGATCCGCCTTTATGGTACCGGATGAGGGTACGCGAGCCACGTCAAAATCGAAGAACCCTCAAACGTGACAAATGGGCGATCGTCGGGATCGTCTTAAATTTTTTCTAACACACGAGATCGTTCCCATACGTCTCCCTCTCCGAAATATTATTTTTATTAACGGGCACGGACGGCGAACGTAAACGACGCGACTCTCGCAGGCCCGATATGCGGGTCCGAAACTGGCTTTTAAAACCCAAATCGTGAATATGTACCAGGGACAATAAACGATGCACAAAGCGGCCGGAGACAAGAGGGTTCGAAGCGTGTTACAATTAAGTTAATAGATAGCAGTCAGACACAAATTGCGGTCGACTACGTTTCTCTCTGCGTGACCCGCCTCGCGTATCGCATACTTTCATCGCGAGCCATTACAATATTCATTCGCTCTTTTAAATATCTATTTCTGTCCCGTCCGAAATGAAAATTTTTACAGCTGAC
Organism: Ceratina japonica; assembly: GCA_019453355.1. Lineage (NCBI taxonomy): Eukaryota > Metazoa > Arthropoda > Insecta > Hymenoptera > Apidae > Ceratina > Ceratina japonica. The sequence continues at coordinate 53,061 of SMSR01008274.1, forward strand.
GTAGGCAGGGAGAGAAAAATCTTGCCGTGAGAGACAGCAGCCGGTTCGAAGAGATATCGATTTCACGATAGGGAAGCTCGGTACCTTGTTTTTTTTTTCTCATTAGCATAACGATCCCCGGGGTTAAAATCAGAATTTCGTCGAACGATTCGCCTCGGTTTAATAATCGTGGAACCGTCGAAGACGCTGATGGTCTTTGATGTCGGTGAAATTCGCTGTGGCAATCGTAACGCGTTTGTGGCTTCTCTCGTGGACGCGGACACAAAAATAGCCGGGTTGGCCGTCGTTTGCGGCCATTCCGACTTCCACCCCGATCTAAGCTTCTCAAGTCCCCTTAATTTTATCTATCCGGATGGAACGGGACGACCAAGACCTCCGCGCGTCTCTTTGAACGCCCGGGACCTTTCAGGTAAATTTAGATCCGTACACTCTCGATTCCCTTTGAGATCTTTTTTTATTTCGTTGTTTGAGATCGCATCGGGTTGTAAAAGATTATTAGCCAAGTTCGACGTAATTGCTCTGTTAACGCGACTTCTTCGGTAGAGCTTTGAACAATTTCAATGATCTCTGCAGTCTTCAGTTTCTGTTTTGGATCTGAAGATAAGAGATGAAATGGTACACGGATTGAGGATGCGCAGAACAATAAAAAACTGAACTGTGCCCAGTCCTACTCTTTCGGGACGGCGAGTATATTGTCAGAGAACGTTTTTGCGGGTTTAGCATGTCCGAATCGTCGGTGCGACGAAGGGTTAACTCGTAAATTAAGCGATGAACGGTACGCCGGAGCTGAAATAGTTGGAAAGTCGATGGACGACGGTACCCTGATGCAAATTCTTGGAAAGTTTTCCGACTTCCTGGCTNCACGGATTGAGGATGCGCAGAACAATAAAAAACTGAACTGTGCCCAGTCCTACTCTTTCGGGACGGCGAGTATATTGTCAGAGAACGTTTTTGCGGGTTTAGCATGTCCGAATCGTCGGTGCGACGAAGGGTTAACTCGTAAATTAAGCGATGAACGGTACGCCGGAGCTGAAATAGTTGGAAAGTCGATGGACGACGGTACCCTGATGCAAATTCTTGGAAAGTTTTCCGACTTCCTGGCTTATCTTCCATCTGGCCGGCAGGATTATTATCGGCCGGGCGTGGGAGAATCGCGCGAGTTTTACGAGTGCAACGACGTCGATGTCACGCATTCGCGAGGAGGACGCATCTGCCCGGGCATGTACCCTTTCTTGTGCATGTGCGATGCGAGTACGTGGAAAGAAATTGATGTTGACACATCCTTCCAATTGTCCAGTCATCCACTTGTTAACCCTCCGTCCCACCATTTTCTCCTTCATTTTTCTTAAACCATCGTTTACTCATATATCGAGTCCGTCCAGACGTCTCGCGGCGAAAGTTCGATCGAGGCCTTCATTTAATTACAATTCTAACACGAATCGTACGGCGGTGGCAATTGGTCGACGACCGTTCTTGCTCAACCTGTTGCCCTAATTAGCTCGTTCGCTTCCGCTGATACGCAGTTAGTTACATCACGCTTATTGCTTTCGTCGGTCGTAGGATAAAGAGCATCTTCATGTAAAACGTTTCTACTTAGATAGCCGGAATTAAAATCGACTTTTTACGTTTCGGCGTCGACTTCCTGTTTAGAACGCGCAAAGGATAGATCGTTCCATTCGCGTAACTGACGTAACGTTTCGCGATCGGCCAACAAATAATAGGAATAAAAAGGGCGCGGGTGTACGAGCGAGCGAGAGAGAGAGAGAGAGAGAGAGGGAGAG
>SMSR01008274.1:55391-88961 GCA_019453355.1 Ceratina japonica
TTATTGCTTTCGTCGGTCGTAGGATAAAGAGCATCTTCATGTAAAACGTTTCTACTTAGATAGCCGGAATTAAAATCGACTTTTTACGTTTCGGCGTCGACTTCCTGTTTAGAACGCGCAAAGGATAGATCGTTCCATTCGCGTAACTGACGTAACGTTTCGCGATCGGCCAACAAATAATAGGAATAAAAAGGGCGCGGGTGTACGAGCGAGCGAGAGAGAGAGAGAGAGAGAGAGAGAGAGAGAGAGGGAGAGGCAAGGGGAGATACGTGTCTCTCGACGTGTTTTTATCCGGCGTGAAGCTGTCACGGGGGTTTTATGTGTTTATTTATCTCTCCACTCTCTCGACACGCCACGAACATGTATCGAGAGATGCAGAGTAGTATATGCTCCTACACGCTGCCGATTGGAAGTCGCGTTCTCCTTTAACCCCTTCGCTCCTTTCTTTTTTGGCAACGCGCGTCTCGCGACAACCGGTCCACGATCGTTCCCCGGGGATCCTCCGGACAGGATAAATCCTTCGGGAAGCCCCGAGCTCCCTCTAATTGCGTGTACCGTTCCGACGCTCTCAAATCCGCCTCTCCTCGCTCCGAAACGTTCTTCCACGTCGAACGAAAGTCCGTCAGACCGATAGATGCTGCGCGGGCCCCGAGTATGCTCAAAGTGTCGATACAAATCGGTTGCGCAACGTCGCGTTCCAATTTCCAGCTGATAGACAGGCGAAATTGCAATTGCATTGCGTTGAATAGAAAGGATTTACGCGTCGGGCTCGCGTCGGTCTCTCGCGTATTACAACGAGCAAAGGCCAGAGGCTACAGACATTATATTTCACGGTCCTTCGCCGATGCCCGACTGGAATTACCTTAACGATGCCTCATTGCGACTACCAGAAGGGTAGTCGAACCAAACGAACCTTTTATGACCCGTGATTTATCGAAGGAGCCAGCCTAGTTCTGCGCGTCGCGCCGATGACCGATCCACAGCTCCGAAATCAATTCCAACGTTCATTGATTTAGTATTTCGTCGCGAACGAACGCGAACGAGTTCCAAGAATAATTGACCCGTGCTCGACGCGGTTTAAATCGTCGTATCGGAACTAACACCCGTTCTACCGAAACGACAGCTCTCGATCGACGATAAACTCGGAGGTTGTCTAGCGCGTTACCATTGCGCGACATAAATATCGAGCCTGGTTCTTAGCGCGCACTCGTTATTGCACCGTGCGTGTAAAAAACCTCGACGCCTGTGGCAGGGCAGGGGCAAAAAAATACCACGATTTATGAGGTATCAATTAGCCCGGTATTATTCTGTTCCTTCCATGTACGCAAGTTTCCCAACCGCTTCGGTTTACAAGACCAATGTTCGAGAGATAATCTGCATAAGAGCAATTGCCGTTCGAAAATGCGACTCCCTTCCTCCTCCGGGGCCACGTCGGTGGTCCCGGGGAACAAAAGTTGCGGGGGCCCGGTCGCGTGCGAAGCAATAAGTCAGCGGAGGGGAACAGAGGGAAGGTGAGAGAAAACGCGACCGGCGCGTTATCACCGCCGATTTCGTTCCGCGAATATATGAGAAGAGCTGCCGATGTCTCGTTTTCTTTCTCCGCCGGCGCTACCCTTTTCTCTTATTGCACGGAGGAAGCTGAAGAAAGGCAGAGGCGAAGGACCGTTAGCGACACCTCGTTCACGCACGTGCGTCGTCGTGCGTTCTCAGGGTTTAAAGAGCAATTTTTGAAACGGCAAACGCGATCGGGAATTATATTAACCACGGGAAGACGGTAATTTTTTCTAAAACGTAGACCGACATTTCGAAAAGATGAATCGTGGATTGTTTAAAAAAATCTATTGATCATTTTCGCCGCGCTAAAATACTCGCGCATATCTCACGGGTCTTTGTCACCGTCAACAACGTCCCGGCCACATGTGCGCCNGCAAGTTTCCCAACCGCTTCGGTTTACAAGACCAATGTTCGAGAGATAATCTGCATAAGAGCAATTGCCGTTCGAAAATGCGACTCCCTTCCTCCTCCGGGGCCACGTCGGTGGTCCCGGGGAACAAAAGTTGCGGGGGCCCGGTCGCGTGCGAAGCAATAAGTCAGCGGAGGGGAACAGAGGGAAGGTGAGAGAAAACGCGACCGGCGCGTTATCACCGCCGATTTCGTTCCGCGAATATATGAGAAGAGCTGCCGATGTCTCGTTTTCTTTCTCCGCCGGCGCTACCCTTTTCTCTTATTGCACGGAGGAAGCTGAAGAAAGGCAGAGGCGAAGGACCGTTAGCGACACCTCGTTCACGCACGTGCGTCGTCGTGCGTTCTCAGGGTTTAAAGAGCAATTTTCGAAACGGCAAACGCGACCGGGAATTATATTAACTACGGGAAGACGGTAATTTTTTCTAAAACGCAGACCGACATTTCGAAAAGATGAATCGTGGATTGTTTAAAAAAATCTATTGATCATTTTCGCCGCGCTAAAATACTCGCGCACATCTCACGGGTCTTTGTCACCGTCAACAACGTCCCGGCCACATGTGCGCCTCCTCCCTCTGTCTCTCTTTTCCGTATTAATTCTCGCGCCGCTTTTGTCAGCGTTTACTCCTCCGCTCCTCGTTTTTTCACTCTCTTTTTAGCCTCTTCCTGTTCGATTCGCGCGCTCTGTGATCTTAATGCTCTCCCTTCTTCGAGACGCATCGTCGTCGTATCGTCACACTCGAGAACCGGGACGGGGCTTCTCCTTATCGAGTTTCCGCGGCTAAGTACGTGCTCGAGCGTCGATAGATAACTTTGCTTCTCACCGAATTCGGGGATCGAGGAAAAGCTTGATTGTATCAATTAACAGGTCCACGAACGCGCGTGCATAATCGATTTTCATTTATGAACTTTCAGCATCGATTCGCCGACACCGTCGAACGTCACTGGTATTTTAAATTGTTTCATAAGAGAGAAGATGTTTAAAAAGAGTTACCTTGGGTGGCGTCGAGGAAGGGATCGGTAGCGACGAGGACCGCGAGAGCCGCGATCAACGAGGCGATCAAGAGCATCGTCGGTTTCGTTCGATCCATGTCTCACTGTTTACCACCGACGCATCGTTAACGCACGGAGACGATCGCGAATGAACGTGACGGAACCAAAGGCATGTCGGCGAAGCGCACTGGAGCGCAGCCCGCGAGCGACTGGAGCCGAGAGCTTTTCGTCGCACACTTTGCGGCCTCGGGCCTCCGGTTCAAGCTTTTTACTCGGACCCAGCGCGGTCGAGACGAGGACGGACAGAGGCGAGCGAGAGACCAGAAGAAAGGACGGAGCACGTGTGGGAGGAGGGAAAAGACGCGTGGCGCGTTGTCACGCAGTGCAAGTGCTATTGTGACGTCTCCGAGCTGTACCCACACGCTCCTCGGTATGTATCTTTCCGTCTTTCCCTTCGCTCGTTCCCTCCTCGACCGTTCCCCGTCCTGGCCAAGGAATTTCGCCCGTAATTCAATTATCTAGCCTCTCCGTACGAGCGTGCACGTTACGTTTTTCGAAAAAGTGGACGAAAACTTTGCCGGGACGCGTTAGTCATCGGCCGGCTCTCTTATCTTCCCTCGGACGAGATCGGCCGAACGGTTTCTCATAGTACCTCATAAATTCGAGGGACCCGTAGACCGATAACCCGCGTTTGTACTTCCTCCGATAGCGATTGAGACGTAGAGCGAATCGGGCGTCGTATCGAGATTTTTGGCTCTGGGTCTTGTGATCTATGAGACGGCGGCTAGCGTCGGAACCCCTCGCGAGGCGAATCGACGCGAGTAATTTATTAATTTATTCCGCCGATAAATCTGTCTCAATCCGCACGTAGGCTGCGGACGGATTGTTCCCTCTCTTTCTCGCGTTTCACCGCTTTCTTTCCGCTGGTATACCTCGGCTCGGACCGGGCTTGTTATTTAATCGGTGGATGCGCGCACGCAACCGTTATTCGAGATAACAATTTTATCACCGGTAATCATAATACAATTCGTGTAATTGCGGGCTTAAGAGAAAATGGAAAATTCGATAGGCCACGGACGAAACCTGTTTCCTGGTTGTACCGGTTCGCTCGACGGCGCGTCGTCACTTTGTACACTGCGAGGACCATTATTAATGTAACGCGGCGACTAATTTGCAAAATTAGTGGTCGGACGGCATTATGTTCGTGACCAGCATCTTTGACATTAACAAAGACGTTCTCCCCGCCCCCGAAGGGAAACGGCATAAAATTCCTCTTTTCCTCGTCTCAATGGATATTAAATATTTTTAAGATGCACCGAGCGGAGCGATTATTAACGACGATGATTTGGTACAAACGCGCGGGACACTGAATTCGATTATTAAGCGCGGAGAGTCCTGTCGCACCGTCTCGATAATAGCTGAGATTTTCACTTACGAGTATAATAGCGGTAGTTTAAGAGAACTGTTTTCGTCGTAACAAGGCGCAATTGGCACCTTCGGCCAATCGCGCGATTAATTTATAACGATTAAGTCCTCGTGCCTTGGATAATTGCAGCTTTTCTGGTCCCGTCATTTTTTTCCCCCGTTCGCCGTCGATGCCGGGAGAATCGGTTTCGAGACGTGGACTTCGCTCGGTCGCGTTTAACTCACTTAAGTAGTCGCAATGGTTATTAATCGTCCGGCGGAGAGAGAGCCTCGTTTAATTGTACGCTATTTATTCTGATTTTTCCTATACGACCGACTAGTCTTAAACGCGTTCCAACTCGGCCTAATCGATTTACGACCGTGTCTCTTTCTATATATTTACAATTCTAATTTTTCTAAGCCGATGGTAGATAATGGGGAATCGGCGGAGGGACTCGGGGAGGTGTCCGTCCACCGCGGTGAAATAAATTCGCCGGCGATTTATTTTCCGTGCATGCGCGTTTCACGTATTTGACTCACGCCCGAGCGAAAGGAAAGAGGAGGGACAGAACGACCGAATAGTTCTGTGAACATTGCATCCTCCGTCAATCGTCGGCTGCATGTCAACGAACCTAACGTCCGCGGCGATAGAAACTGAGGACCGGCGACGTAGCCAGCTTCTCGCGTCGCAAAATAGACTCGGGAGGCAGGAACGCGCCGAACGCGCAATTACAATCGCCGATTCTCTCGCTCTCTATTTTTCCCGATTTTCCTTTATATGCAAATCGACCGATCGGCCTGTACGAATAACGTTTCTAGGCTCTCTGAACCCGAACGCCGTCGCTGCCAGTTGTAATTTGGATAATGCCTCGCGACGAACCTTTTGCCGGCTTGTAATTATGGAAAATCTCGCGGCAGACAATGGGAATACGATCGGAGAAATACGAATGCAACGGACCGACGATAAGTGCAGTTTAAAAAAAATTCGTCGAAGCATTTTACAGAGGAACTCCCTTCGTCAACAACCCGCGATTTCTCTATTCGGAGAAGCCACCCTGTTACCGACGGGGTGTGCGAATCAGGGTTGGCGGGGGCGCCATCGTCAAGGTCTGCGTACGCGGATATCCGCCCGTAGGGGTGCCTGGCGGAAGGTCGACTCTCGCCAGTAGGGTGAAAACTTTTCCGTGGTAATGTCGGGATGGATCGCCGCGGTTGTATGAAGTAAAACGAGGCGCCGTGTTAGGCATCTCCGGCCTGCACGGACGCCTGTACGTGCACCTGTTTCGCGAGAGCAAAGGGGGTCGCCGCGATATCCGTGCAGGGGTAGCCGTCGCGAACGAACGAAACCAATCGGGATCCGGTGAGTCTCCGATGCGGCGGGCGCCGGTGTCGCGATAGTGCACGCGGCATTTAACCGCGACGTTAAATGGGTCAACCCAACCCAGCGACCTAACTGGTGTTCTCGTTTCCTACGCGCGTCCACTCGGCTGGCCTAGTTTCCCCGTTCGGCACGGGCGCACACCGCGCGACCTCCCCTGATCGGTTCAGGAAAATCGCCGATCATTATTGTTGTCCGTCAACCCTTAGACGTTCCGTCGCCGACGTCGCCATCGTCGTGCCACAGGCTCCGTCGATCGAAGCCTCTCTCTCGTCCTCTCCCCGCGGTCTCCTTCGGGACGCGATTATGGGATCCACATCGCGGATACGCGGTTGATCGACGCGCTGTTACACGCGGGGCAAGTACGATAACACGGCTGGCGACCGATGCGTCCCGCGGAATCGCGATAATCGCCTCTCGTCAGTGAAGATCGTCGCATCGCAGATGTTCCTCTGAGGGATCGCAGGAGTGAGCCGCATTCGAGGTGCGAGTTCTTCCTTTTACCATGTCCTCTGTCGTGCGAACAGCGGTTGCACGCTCACGGTGGGAACGTTCTATCGTCGCGAGGAAGTCGACCGGTGCGAAAGTAAATTCTCTCGCAGGGGGGGATTGTTGCGCGGGTAATCACGGTGCATTTGCATTTTTGGAAAGCTAATGGGTAACGACACGGTGCGATAGCGGACACTTGTGCGCGACTAACGCGACCCTGAATTCAATTATCGATTCATCCGGAATATACGCGACGGTGCATTTTTGATACACCGGTGCGACTTTCTGCGAGTTCCTGTCGTACGACACTCCGTTCATCGAAAAGATGAACCTACCCCTCGCTCTGGTGAAATTCGAATCTCTCGCCGAGCGAACTCCGACCGCGCGGATCGACTCCTGAAAATCCTGGGAGGGTGCGAGGACGTGCGACCGAACGTTGTGTTATTATTGCAGANCATTTGCATTTTTGGAAAGCTAATGGGTAACGACACGGTGCGATAGCGGGCACTTGTGCGCGACTAACGCGACCCTGAATTCAATTATCGATTCATCCGGAATATACGCGACGGTGCATTTTTGATACACCGGTGCAACTTACGTCCAGTTCCTGTCGTACGACACTCCGTTCATCGAAAAGATGAACCTACCCCTCGCTCGGGTGAAATTCGAATCTCTCGCCGAGCGAATTCCGACCGCGCGGATCGACTCCTGAAAATCCTGGGAGAGTGCGAGGACGTGCGACCGAACGTTGTATTATTATTGCAGAAAAGCGTGGGTTGCATGTAATAAAAATGGCGGCGAGTAAACCACCGGAAATGAATTATACCTGCGAGATCTGCGGGCTGGAGGGGTTCAACGACGAGGAGATGAGGTCGCACATGGTGTTCTATCATCTACAGGGCGCCGCGAACTGCCCGTTCTGCGACCTAGGAGAGATCTCGCCCACGGAGATGTTGACTCACGTCAACAGTGCCCATCTCGATTACTTAACGCCGAGGTACGTTTATTTACGGTGGAAATTTTGATTTTGAGCTGCGGTGAACCGTTCGTACCGTTCAATCGCTAGCCGCAAAAATCGGCCTTAGATGTCGCTGATTCTTTAGAAAGTTTGTGGATACCTGAAATAGGGATAGTTACCTCACACGACTGGTCGGTGCCGGTGTTGATCGTTCGATTTATGTTATAATTATTACGCGAAGTTGACAAGGAAATGTGCGAACGATGACAAGGAAAAGAAGGAAGCTAGGAGACAAATCGTTCTCTTAGTAATAAATACTTCATTTATTTCCTTTGAGCATTTTGATTTCATCGTTGACGGTTGCCCGTTATGATTGCAGTACACCTGAGAACGATATGATGGCATTCATCGACGACGACTCGTTGGTGGACGATAGGAGGCACGATGAATGCCGCGGTCCATGTCCTTCGCCGACCATGTCCCCGAGTCCTCCCCTCCTTCAGAACGGATGGAGCAGTTCGTTCAGCCCTCGTGCTAAACCGGTGAATCAAGAGATACCTAAACCGGAGCCACAGATCGCTAGTGCTAATGTGAATAACAATAATAACAATAATAACATCGGTAACGTGAACAACGGTAAGTGTCTTACCTTTATTCGCGGCTGACGACCAGGACGAAATGCGTGAACGAGGAATTGATCGCAGTTATCGAGGGTGCAGCTGGCCATGGGTCTCCGCTGCGTTCGGGCCTAAATTTGCAGCTACGGTCTCATGCCACGCCGAAACTTCCAGTTCAAGAGTGTCCGATGTGCCCGTACAGTTCCGACAGCCCTTTGAGGCTAGAGGAGCATATCAACAGGCAACACTTTGATCTCACGTCGCCGTCCTTTCCGCCTGAATCTCCGCCGTCCCGCGACGGCGTCTTTAACTGCCCTTTGTGCGTCACGTCTTTTCCAAATTCTTCTGACCTCGTTTTGCACGTAAACATCGAGCACAAAGATATTCTCAGGTAAAATGAACGACGTTGTCGACGCGCGCGATGTAAATCGTTTCCGAGAATTATATTTCGCATCTCGTCCCGTTGCAGTCCTGCGAACGGCGCCGCTTGCCAGTCGGCGCAGGAAACGATCAGCGGCGGCGACACACCGGCATGTCCGGTATGCTTCACCACTTCGTTCAAAAACAACGACGACTTAACGGCGCACATCGAGGAACACTTCAGCAAAAAGTGCACCCCGTCTCCCATAACTCCGGACTTGTCGACCGACAGGATGTTGGCGAAGGACATGGAGAGGCTCGAGAAGGAGCTCAGGAAGCTGCGCGAGCAACGGGAGTTCGAAATGCTCAGGGCGCAATACGGGATGGACAATCAGGGAAATTTTCGAGAGCAGAGCGTCACCAATATGCAGCGGGCTGTGTATTCGGGAGAGATGACGATCGCCGACTATTACGAGAGGCAAACGGAGCTTAGAGTAGCCGAGAGCAGCGGAATCGACGACGGCAGCTCTTGTACACGCGGTAATTTTATTGAACGCTCTCTTCCGGATATTTTTCGCGACGCGCAATCGTCAACTCGTTCCTTCTCTCGTCTTCGTCTAGGCTTGGTTCCCAAAATACGGGCCGTCAGTCAAGCGTGCAGCAACGTGTTGAGCACCTGGATGTGTTCGACCGTGGATCACTACGCGACGACGTACGGCGACAAAGGATGGGGATGCGGCTACAGGAATTTGCAAATGTTGATCTCGTCGCTGCTCCAACATACAGGGTACAATGAGTTATTTTATAAAGCGTGGAACTCCGGCCTGGGCGGCGGTAGCTCGACGAAGAATCCGCTGCGAAGTTCTATACCGTCGATCTCGCGGCTTCAGAAAATGATTGAGTGCGCCTGGGCCCAGGGCTTCGACACTCAGGGAGCGGAACAGTTAGGAGGGAAATTGGTGAACACTAGGAAGTGGATCGGTCCCACGGAAGTGGACATACTGTTGTCTAGTTTGAGAATAAAGTACGTCCTCCCGAGTTCGCTTCTCCGATATCGTACATGACACGATACTTTTTTACTCAGGTGCCAGCTGGTAGATTTTTATACACCAACCAATTCCGACGGCGGACATCCAGAAATGTTTAATTGGGTTTTACAATATTTCCAGCGGTGCGATGATTTCAAGCCACCTCTCTACTTGCAGCATCAAGGTAATTCGTCTGATACGATCGGTATGAGAATGGAACGGTATAAGTTGTCAATCATCTATGCAGGTCACAGTAGGACGATAATAGGAGTAGAACAATTGAGGGATGGTTCGATAACGATGTTAGTGCTTGATCCAAGCCACAGTCCGGCACAAATGGCACAGTTTAATAGTACAAGTAGCGCACTGGGTGCCATGCGTTTGGTGCGGAAGTCGATCGCAGCGATGAAAGCGAGACAGTATCAAGTAGTCGCCGTTACCGGTATCATGGAAACCGAGATGGAGTATCACGTAAGTGTCCGCCCCTTCGTCGCACGGATCTCACCAATGCAATATTCTCGATGCGATATTCTCGATCTGTTTCAGGAAAGCAAAGTGTTACGTTTGGTCCGCGTACCGCAAGATAGGTGAGATTTACTGGCCCCGAGAAAAGTAAAAACTTTTGGGAAGACGATAGACTGCCTCATACCAATTTTCTCCAGTATCCTTCAAGTTACATGACCGCAATGTTCTAGGTTTTATCGTTAGGAGACTTTGCTCCACTGTATAGTAGTTGCAGAAGTATTATTTAAACAATATATTCTTGCATTTTTTAGCCGCGGCCGATGTCCGTTTTTACCGTTGATAAAACTGGAGTCGCCCATGTTGACATCGACCTCACCCTTTCTGCTGTGACATGCCACTGCCTGACCATGTACTCGTAATCGAGTACATGTTTAGACAGCGGTATCTCAGCACCGGATATAACGGCAGCAAGGGTGAAATTGATGTCAATATGGGCCACGTCAGTTTTATCTCACAACGACACCTCGAAATCTTTTACGATCATCCTTTCTTCTTTATGTCCGACCGCGGCTACTCGAATCACGTATTCGTCTATAAGCCTTCGTCGCGATTCACGGGACGAGGAAAAAGAACGACGAGTCGTCGTGTCTAAAAATAAAAAAACAAGTGTCTATGTGTCGCGCGTATCGATTTAACTTATTCTTTTGATCCAGAAATCAGCTCCGGGAATAATTGAGGTGCGGGCTTGGGAAAAGAAGGAAAGTTACCGTGTGATATTTAACGAATAGGATAAATTCGACCGCCGTTTCTTGTTCACTCCGTGTTCTGCTCAATCTTTCGTTGCACCGAACAGGCTGTGCTAATTTTTTAGTCGACCAATCGTCCTACACGCCGATCGGTTGCATGCGCGGGAAAGCCACGTGGCAGAGCTTTGAAATGGAAAAGACGAAACTCTTTCGTAGCTGTGATGCTGTTATCGATTTAAAGAATGAAGAATGCTGAATCACACCGACTTGAAATAATATTTTTGGAGACACTCCACCGCGAACGAAACACGTTAACGAAACGAGTATGCGTTAAACCGCGTTTTAACTTCTATAATATGTACATCCGTCTCGCCCTTTCTCTCTCTTTTATCTCGTACCTTACATTTTTAACGAACGTTGTTGTCAAAATGTTGTCAATTTTTAGTCAATACGAAAAATTTACCAAATAATCGCGATAATAAATTTTATACACCGTCGACGGAACACGATCGAACGATATTTTTATTATCGTTGCTTTTACACAGTTTTTGGGGTGTCTACAAGAATAATTCAAAGAAACCAGACATATTTCCATATATTAATATACATTTATCTATACTATACGTATACACAAATAGTATATTGCACACGAATTCTTCGTTATATTAAACAACACCTCACTCACTCATACATAAAGTACAACTATACTTTCATACTACTTATAAATATTATTCTATTTAATTATCGAAATTAATTTAAGGCTACCTATACCTTTAAACCGTAAGTTTCGAACACGATGTTGTAACGGAGAAACCAAAGACGAAACACTACAGTCCACGTTAACTTGTTATTTATATTTTATAACGCATGCTGGAAGTTGTTACGTTCGTTCTATCATTATAACCATGTACCATCGGTATTGTCGTCATCGTTTCCATTAACGTTATCGCATCTGATGTACCTTACAAATTGTACTCGTTGCACGAGATCCGTTCAGTAAAAGGCAATGACGATATTTCGAGGAGAATTCAGCGTATCAACTCGGACAAACATTTGTCTCTCTGCTCAGTAGCACCAGATGCAATAAATAATCACGACTGAAGTAAAGATATTACAATTGTGATCGTTGATTTGTATTTCGAATTTCGTCGTGCAATGGAATTGTTACGAAATGTAAAAAGAAAATGAAATGAAGAAGGGACTTTGCATTATTCATATTACTCAGTTCACATATGTCAAATTAAAATATATGCTTTGTTAGAATTCCCAATCTCACGTGTAATTGTTTTATATGCCATTCAGAGCAGAGGTGCGGAAAATCGTGTTTCTCTCTCGACTATGCCCGGGCGAGGTACCTAATTTTATTTTTAAATAAATACTCAGCTCAATATGAAAAGAACGATTTATTTCATAATAAATTAAATATTAAGTATGCTCGCATCGTTTTGGTCAATGCTAAATCATTTATGTACAAAATAAATTTCTATAACCTGAGAATTTGTGTAAACGTGGTATACGTATTATATATTAAATCCTAATGTCCGCATACAAGCTTTATGCGCTTCTATTAAATGTTTGCAATCTGCTTCGCCCTTGGTAATGATGCTGAAAACAATAAATATTTTATCCTAAAACAACGTGAGTAAAACAATTACATTAGGTCGAGGTTAAGGGCTGCATAGACCAATGTAAATTAATTATAATTAATTGTTCAATCGCAGAATTAATTTTACTACTCGTCATTCATTTTAGATCTAATTTTAATGAAGATATCATTTGATAAATAGTTTTAAATAAATATTTACCACTCGTCTCTTATCTTCTTCGTCTCGGGACAAGCACAGCAGGGTTTCAAAGGTTTATTTTCAGATTTTCCAGCTTCCTTCAATTCTGCACTAACGTGGCTCGATTTTTCGTTTGCGTTACCCATTATTATGCAATAATTTTAAATGTTACAATAAAAAATCTTCACGCGTTTTANTATTTAATTATCGAAATTAATTTAAGGCTACCTATACCTTTAAACCGTAAGTTTCGAACACGATGTTGTAACGGAGAAACCAAAGACGAAACACTACAGTCCACGTTAACTTGTTATTTATATTTTATAACGCATGCTGGAAGTTGTTACGTTCGTTCTATCATTATAACCATGTACCATCGGTATTGTCGTCATTGTTTCCATTAACGTTATCGCATCTGATGTACCTTACAAATTGTATTCGTTGCACGAGATCCGTTCAGTAAAAGGCAATGACGATATTTCGAGGAGAATTCAGCGTATCGACTCGGACAAACATTTGTCTCTCTGCTCAGTAGCACCAGATGCAATAAATAATCACGACTGAAGTAAAGATATTACAATTGTGATCGTTGATTTGTATTTCGAATTTCGTCGTGCAATGGAATTGTTACGAAATGTAAAAAGAAAATGAAATGAAGAAGGGACTTTGCATTATTCATATTACTCAGTTCACATATGTCAAATTAAAATATATGCTTTGTTAGAATTCCCAATCTCACGTGTAATTGTTTTATATGCCATTCAGAGGTGCGGAAAATCGTGTTTCTCTCTCGATTATGCCCGGGCGAGGTACCTAATTTTATTTTTAAATAAATACTCAGCTCAATATGAAAAGAACGATTTATTTCATAATAAATTAAATATTAAGTATGCTCGCATCGTTTTGGTCAATGCTAAATCATTTATGTACAAAATAAATTTCTATAACCTGAGAATTTGTGTAAACGTGGTATACGTATTATATATTAAATCCTAATGTCCGCATACAAGCTTTATGCGCTTCTATTAAATGTTTGCAATCTGCTTCGCCCTTGGTAATGATGCTGAAAACAATAAATATTTTATCCTAAAACAACGTGAGTAAAACAATTACATTAGGTCGAGGTTAAGGGCTGCATAGACCAATGTAAATTAATTATAATTAATTGTTCAATCGCAGAATTAATTTTACTACTCGTCATTCATTTTAGATCTAATTTTAATGAAGATATCATTTGATAAATAGTTTTAAATAAATATTTACCACTCGTCTCTTATCTTCTTCGTCTCGGGACAAGCACAGCAGGGTTTCAAAGGTTTATTTTCAGATTTTCCAGCTTCCTTCAATTCTGCACTAACGTGGCTCGATTTTTCGTTTGCGTTACCCATTATTATGCAATAATTTTAAATGTTACAATAAAAAATCTTCACGCGTTTTACGGCAGAGTACGATAGAGTCCGTGCGATAATATGACACCGGCACAGCGCACAGCATTGACAAACATGGCGGCTTAATTGAATGTCCGTAACTCTCACGTATAATTTTATTTTATCTTGTATACTTCAGGAGTAATCGATTAATTATTTCGTCCATCGTCAAGTTAAAAGTTAATTGCATAAAATCTTTTGACTGATAGACAGTTAAAGATTGACAGGGAAAGCATTAGATTAGAGAAGGAAAATTTATTAGGGGGTCAAATGAACAGTAGTAAAGCGATTGTTAAATTGCAATGAAAAGCACTAAGTAAGGAATGTGTAATACTTTTATATTTGAAAAATTAATTCAATACATGTACACGTTAGATCTTCTTATATAGTTCATTTTAATAAAGACCACTTCAGTTGCTCCTTTGCTGACTGTAGAACCTAGAACAGAAAGAAATGATTTATTAATTTAAATGCAAATCAAATAGGAACTTGTTGAATAATTCTGGCTTCTAAAATCACAAAAACTTACAATCAGAGACTGTGCGAGGAATGTAGAATGATGCATGAACACAAAATAAAAAAATCGAAAATGTATCTATATGGTAAATGGACATAGGCTTTGCTATGCCATTAAATCAATTAAATATATTTAACAGTAGTTATTACCTGTGCGACAGTCTGTTCTCCGAGAGGAATATCATCTGTCCTTAAAGCTACTCTTTGAACAACGCTTGAAGCGTTAGCATCAAGAATGATTCTAAAACGTGATACTCCTTTAACATAACAAATCTTTTAATCGAGGATCATTTAAACAATTTTCTATTTACCCCCCATCGCATATTTCATCCATTGCCAGCATGACGATGTCCAGGCTGTCTAAAACAGCTCTCTTCTCAACATTCTTTCTCAAAATCTGACTCACCGAATCGTACAAACAATTTAACACGCTCATTAGAATAAGCTGTGAAATAAAATGGAAAATATAAGGATGTTAACTTACATAAACAATGTATAAAAATGTACGTGTTATTTAATTACATACCTCATTTTCATGGGAACTTCCCATAACGTAAAAGAATAAATCTACATTGCTCTTGTAAATGCATGTTAAACCATCTAGCATAATAATTTCGGCATTGGCTCTATGAGTTTTGTTAAACAGATTCTTCTCAAACGTCTTCTGTTCTTTGGAAGTGGGAAATAAATTTTTGTCATAATACTTGGCCAATATCCTGTTGCCATCGTTATCCAGGATGGCCATACCTTTCACAGTATATAAAGTTGGTTCCTAGAGATGCGATATACGAATATATATTACATCAAAACATAAGAGACAACGTTTATCCCATGTATGCACCCATGTAACGCTCTAGTTTTAGCCTTCTTTAACAACCACAAGCATGTTACACAATTGATTTGAAACAAGTTAGAAGTACTTTCATTTAAGTATTACTTCTGTGAGGGACAGTAAATGGGAACAGATATGGAAAGCAAACTTAAAATCAGTAATAAATCATACGCGTAGCCAAAATTCACGATCCTGGTCACCCTGAGGCATTGTAGAATGGTTATGTTGCACAACTTTCGATGATCCACCACGATTCATGATTACAATTGCACGATACGATACTTACATCGACAATATATCATTAAAAAGGTGCACTTCGCTATATATGATCTAGATGAAGAAACGTAACGGTCACACTGAAAAACCTACCAATAACTGACCATCCATGTTAACGTCAAACCTGACGTGTTAATGTCCACTTTACCGCAGCGATGGATGCCGTATCGTGGAATTTCTAACCCATGCGCACTACATTACAAAGTAAAAAGGGATAATTTATGTGACAAGTTTCAGTCCCGACTTGGAATTTCAATTATATCACTCATACTCGTTAACGTAACTTAATGGAACTTCGGGAACATATAGAGAGACCCTTTTGGAACATGCCTCTAAATTTTTGTCAAAATCGGTACGTCAAAAGCCGAAATATTTGCATTTTTTTCTAAATCGTCTCGTTTTGTCTGGCATTTGAACGTGTGGCGCCATCTAGCGGAATGAACTCGCGAACTAAGCGTTCTGGAGTACGAAGTAAAAACAAATACTTTTCATGACAAGTTTCAGTGTTCCGACTTGAAATTTTAATTATATCAATCATATTCGTCAACGTGACTTAATGAAACTTCGGGAACATGTAAAGAGGCCCTTTTTGAACATGCCTCTAAATTTTTGTCAAAATCAGTACGTCAAAAGCCGAGATATTAGCATTTCTTTTCTAAATCGTCTCGTTCAATTACGAAGAACGCTTAGTTCGCGAGTTCATTCCGCTAGATGGCGCCACACGTTCAAATGCCAGACAAAACGAGATTTAGAAAAAAATGCAAATATCTCGGCTTTTGACGTACCGATTTTGACAAAAATTTAGAGGCATGTTCAAAAAGGGTCTCTCTATATGTTCCCGAAGTTCCATTAAGTTACGTTAACGAGTATGACTGATATAATTGAAATTCCAAGTCGAGACTGAAACTTGTCACATAAATTATCCCTTTTTACTTTGTAAATCTAGAATGCTTAGTTCGATCAAAGCAAAACATCCGAGAAACATCTTGGGCGGTGTAATGCATCCAATTCGGATCGCTGAATGCAGAGAGAATAACAGTTTTATAGCAATGTACAGAGAGGAACCAGAGGAACTGAGATAAAACTGCAATCTGAGTTTCAGTATTCCTCAATGCAGGGCGCTATCATCAAAGCTGATCAGCTGACGGCCTCTGACAGCTGACTTGAGCTGACTTTAATATCAGCTGATTTGATGCGAGCCGATGTTCATCAGTAGCTTCGATCTCTCGTTATGCAGTGTTGACAGAGCGGCGAATCGAACGGGTCGTTGAAGATGCATCGTCGATCGCGTCGCGTTTCATAATTCGAAGAAACGAAGCCACCTCGAGCTACGACCAAATTCCACGTCTACGACTCGATAAACACGACTAAATTTTTTCAACGTTCGATAGCCTTATCGACATCTCATCCCGATGCGCATCGCCGGTTAGCCGACAGTTTTAGACATGGAGATCGAGGATATTTTAAGAGAAATTTTTGGACCAGATGTATACTCAGGATTCACCGATAAAAAGTCTGGCAAAGGAAGCAGTTCGAATTCCTCAAGGTATTTTTCTCGATGTGTTACATTCGTACTTTCGTTCACCCGTCTTGGTGACCGTCCAATCGTGTTCATGTTTCGGCATATTTTAGAGCGTCGCAGAGTTTAGATTCGGTAAAGAAGTACGTGGAAAGTACTCTTCTGAAACATGCTCCGATCGAGAAAGAGAACAGAGAGGACGACAGAGACGGTCGGATCGGAGCGAGCACGGTCCAGTTCGACGCAACAGCGCGCTCCGGAATATTCTCAATTTCCCCCGACAGGCTTTCCATAAAGGCTAGGAGCAACTTTAGCACGATAAGATCGAATGCAGCTGTATATCGAGGCAAATGGATGTACGAGGTCCAACTCGGATCGAAAGGACTCATGCAAATTGGTTGGAGCACGTACGATTGCAAATTTACACCGGACTCTGGAGTGGGTACGTGCGCCGCACGATGAAAGGATTCGTNCTTGAGCTGACTTTAATATCAGCTGATTTGATGCGAGCCGATGTTCATCCTCATAATAAGTACAACAGTAGCTTCGATCTCTCGTGAAATCAGAGAAATGTTATCGCATTCCGCGCGTGTCATACACCTACATACGTACGTCTGTCAAGTACGGAATTAAATACATCGTTTCGCGGTAAACTTAGTACGTTCTTACATTCGCGTCGACATCCACGTATCTCGTTTTCGCTTCTCAGCCGAGTTCAATTGTTTGGTCTCGTTTTCGACATCGTTCGCGGTCCGAATTACTTAATAAATAAACAAAGAAAAAATATAATGCGGTTGCTGGTCTCCAATAATTACCACAGCTCGTTATGCAGTGTTGACAGAGCGGCGCAGAGCGGCGAATCGAACGGGTCGTTGAAGATGCAACGTCGATCGCGTCGCGTTTCATAATTCGAAGAAACGAAGCCACCTTGAGCTACGACCAAATTCCACGTCTACGACTCGATAAACACGACTAAATTTTTTCAACGTTCGATAGCCTTATCGACATCTCATCCCGATGCGCATCGCCGGTTAGCCTACAGTTTTAGACATGGAGATCGAGGATATTTTAAGAGAAATTTTTGGACCAGATGTATACTCAGGATTCACCGATAAAAAGTCTGGCAAAGGAAGCAGTTCGAATTCCTCAAGGTATTTTTCTCGATGTGTTACATTCGTACTTTCGTTCACCCGTCTTGGTGACCGTCCAATCGTGTTCATGTTTCGGCATATTTTAGAGCGTCGCAGAGTTTAGATTCGGTAAAGAAGTACGTGGAAAGTACTCTTCTGAAACATGCTCCGATCGAGAAAGAGAACAGAGAGGACGACAGAGACGGTCGGATCGGAGCGAGCACGGTCCAGTTCGACGCAACAGCGCGCTCCGGAATATTCTCAATTTCCCCCGACAGGCTTTCCATAAAGGCTAGGAGCAACTTTAGCACGATAAGATCGAATGCAGCTGTATATCGAGGCAAATGGATGTACGAGGTCCAACTCGGATCGAAAGGACTCATGCAAATTGGTTGGAGCACGTACGATTGCAAATTTACACCGGACTCTGGAGTGGGTACGTGCGCCGCACGATGAAAGGATTCGTCCTTTCTATGACGTACTTACACATGTAATAACTGTAACTCGTTCGAGAAAGGTGTTCTATCTGTAACTATAGGTTCTCGTTATCAGGGGACACTGTTAACTCTTACGCGTACGATGGGAATCGTGTGAGAAAATGGAACGTGGCCTCGTATCCGTACGGGGAACCGTGGCTCGGAGGAGACATGATCGGATGCGCCATAGACTTGGACGACGGGAACGTCGATTTTTATAGAAACGGACGGCATTTGGGGCGAGCGTTCGAAAATATATCCATGGGCTCTAGTTTCGCGTATTTCCCAACAGTGAGTCTCGCCCGAACCGAATGTTTAGTAGCCCATTTCGGTTTGACTCCGATGCACTATCCTCTGCAAGGATACGAGCCGATGCAAGCGATTCCGAAAGAAAAGATAGTTCGAGCCACTCTGTTGCTCGACTGGTTCTCCAAGATAATAGAACGGATGAACGCAGAAGAACAGAAGGCGAACGGCAAAAAGACTATGTTACGCGACGACAGTATGAGCGTACAGGCCTACCTAATGTGTCTTGCGAATTGCGTTCTCGTCCACATGGGACCTCTGATCGTCGTTCCTTATGTCGCGGAATTTATCGTACTTCCGTACGTCCGGCGACTTGCCGAATCGGAACGTGATCCTTCCCCGTTGTTCACCTGCTTAGATCTGTTATGGACGTTCGCCGAAAAGCACGAAATGAAGGAATGCTTGGAGACCATCGTATTTTTTTTATTGACCTCGATAAGACACGTGTCTCGTTTGGACGAGTACCTCGACCATTGTAAAAACTTAACTCTGTTGACAAAAATTTGTGAGCACACGTCGAGTCGTCAGTATTTACTGCACAATGTGCTCTTCGATCAAGCGAGGCCTCCGGTCTTCTTGGACGTGAAACCGCCGGATAGGCAAGGGATTGTAGACATAGTTGCCGACACGTGGTGGGAAACGAATCCCGTAGATCCGACGATCGAGGCCAACAAACAGAGTTATTTGAACGCTTGCGAGGAAATGAAAGCTGCGATCTCTGGTAATCATCGACTTTACGTATCTTTCAGCGAAGAGAGATCGGTTATTCGCTCATCCCGCTCATGTTGCAGAGCTCGAGAAATTACAAGTGCGTTTGCTGGTGACTCTCCTCGATAATTCCGATGGTAGCGAAAGGAGGCCCACTTCGAGGACAATATTTTTACGAAAATTCAAGCGTTTCATTCCCGTGGCAGATACCGTAAGTAGAAGACGATTGTCGAATTACCTAAACCTCGCGTACATCCGTGCACTACGAAGTATACTACGGAAAGAATAACTTCAGTATCCGGCGCCGATCACGTTGTGTGGCCTTCATCGACTTCTGGCCGCATTTCAAACTTTATGGGACGTCGAGGTCGGAACATATCCCGTTTACGTGCCGTGCAGGTAAACTTTTACTGTAATGTAAATTAGTAGCAGTCCTGTGCTACCTATCGTGCCAGAGTAAACTGTGTTCGTTCGACTGAAAACGAAATTAAATCTCGCAGGATGTTCTACGACGGATCGATCGACTACGTGAAAACCGAGAGACTAGGCGGCGTGACCTCTCATTTGAACAAAACGTTCAGGAACGAACTGATACAACTTTTAGGAGCGGAACACGAGGCGATCGTCTCGATGGAGAATCAGACCCAGGACCGGACCAGGACAACGAATTCGTACGCGAGAATGGCGCTCGTTCGTGCGATCGACGCGAACAGCTTGCCGTTCGAACGCAACGGGAGCGCGTCGTTTCTCGATGCGTCCACACCGTCGCTGGTCATGAATCGCGTGGATTCGACGACGTCTTTGCTCGAATTGTTCGACGGCATCGTTGTCTTTTTTTATCTCGTGGCGAAAAAGCCACTGGCGCAGATAGCTCTTCTGAGAAGCAGCATGACCGAATACATCTCCGCTAGCCGGGACATGAAGACACGGCTGGACGTGCTCGTTAAAAGAAATGATCCTGATCCCGAGTCGGAATTAATTCGGCGACAGTTATCGAGATTGATAGAAATTTTCAACGTCAAGCTGAACGAACAGAGCAGACACATGGCGTGGGTCCGTGCCGCCGTTTTTTCCGAAGAAAATCAGTCGCAATTCGCGTGGCTCTTAAGAGCGGTATTGGCGACGTTGACGAACGCCAGCTTGGAAGGGAACATGTTCAGTTTCGTGCCTGATTTTTACTTGGAGGCACTGGCGGACTTATGCGTGGGCTTGCGAAATCATATGCACCCGACGGCGCCTGTCGAACGTATCGCGGATCATCAAGAATTATTTCGAAGCATAGCCGAGTTCCTATGCGAGCATTTCATGGATCCCCGTATAGTGAACGCGAACTCGAAGAGTACGTTGCTTCTGATGCTGGCCGGATTCGTGTTCAATCCACTGACGCTGAACGCTTTGGAGAACGTGCCGGAGGCGAGTCGGTTGAAGCTCGTGACGAACTTGTTAAAATCGTACGAGAACAGGGCGTGGGCGCAGTCAAATTGGACCCTGGTCAGATTTTGGCAAGGCAACGGTTTCGCCTTCCGGTACGAAAAGAGTCCGCATCTGTCGAAGAAGATCGGGGCGAGGCCGCATCAGCAAGATTCGATCCTTCAACCGAAAAGTACGTATGTATGTACGACCTACTTCCGTTAGCTTGCAAAATGGATCAGACGTTAGAGATCCGAACGAAATCGCGAGAATTTAATCGAGTTCGGACGTTATCTAGAACCGTGCCCGTCCGTCGTGTTCCAAGGCCACGTGAGGGACGTGTTGTTAAAAAATTCGAAAGACACGACGACGTTTTTGAATTCATTGTTGAATCTTTTGAACTGGACGTTTTCCGAGTTCATTGGAATGGTGCAAGAGATTCACAACGTGTCGACGAGGCCCGAGAGGGTGTACATCGAGTCCAGACAGTTAAAAATTTGTGCCACGTGTTTCGATCTGTCGGTCTCCTTGTTGAGAATCTTGGAGATGATCATCACGATGGTACCGAACGTTTTCAACGATCAGTCTTTCAGTGAAAATTTATTATTTAGACTGTGCCAAGTATATAATTTCTTTACCTCTATATACGAGAATATATCTCTTCTCAGAGCTCGATCGACACGCGATCATCGTTATCGTATTTATTCCGTTTTATTTTACAGCTACTTTGCCAAGTGTTGAACAGGATGAGCTCGCAGACCAGCTGCTTCCAGCACGTTGTACAATTAGAAATCCTGGATCTAGAGTCCGTGGATCACTTCCCGATACTAGCCGCGGTCGCGGGTATCTTGTTGGCATTGCTCGATGAAGATATGACAAAGTTCAAACGTGAGTATCGCCTGCGTTCTGATTCGACTCTACGCGAGCGCCCGTCCATTCCTATCCGGTATTCGACGACAGATTCGAAAACGTACGCGTACGTTATTAGGAGAGTCCATGACTGAAGTGCCGAAGATTACGCAAACGTTATTGACCGAGCCGAGCTTCCAAATGAGCACTCTCTGTTTCATGCTGGGCGACTCGAAGCTGAAAGAGCGAAATCAGGAGAGAAGTATAAAACAGTTTTCCTTTTTGAATTGTAAGTACACCACGTCTACGTCGCAGTTTTATCTCGCTACGTGCGTCGATAGGACAGTCAGTATATTTTTAATCGATATCCGTTTCCCTTTAATCGCTTTTATCCTCACTCGCAGACCCCGAAGACGTGACAGAGGAAGAGGTAAGGAGAGTGAAGGATATGATCGAATATTTGGACGAATGTCGCGTTATCCTACCAAAGTCTAGGATCTCTACAGACAACAGCGATACGTGTACGATCTGCTACGCGCAGCCCATAGCAGTGACGTTCAAACCGTGCAATCACCAAACGTGTCGTATCTGCATCGATAGACACCTTCTGAACAGCAGATCGTGTTTCTTTTGTAAAGTAACGATCGAGAAAGTAGTCGATCTCTCCGATAACGTGGTGCACGACTTCACCGAGAAACCAACGTCCTCGAATTGATCCTCGATGGATCACTGGTACCAGACTACTTGTAAATCAACTTCGAATAAAGACTACGAATGACAAGTACGCGACATCCCATAAAATATAGTGTGGCACTTTATTTATTCATTATTCCCTAAAAACGTGATCAAAAAATAAAATATTCGAAAATTGAGGTCTTCGTCGTCGGTAAAATGTCAGTCTTTAATCTGAGTATATGAAAATTATCCGTTCATGTCATAATTCGATCCGGTCGTTCCTTGGTTTTTCCTTCTTTGCGATTTATTCTTCGACGAAGTCGGTTAAGTACACAAGCTGTCTCGCAATCCTCGCAATCTTCTGAACCCGGTGACTAGAGGAGTTCCTTCCGGCGGCAGGTTCAGGTCCTCGATCGCTTCGACGAACACGAGCCCGGAGACGAACGCGCCGAGTGCGGTGATAAAAACCGCGAAAAACACGAGCAATCGATCCTTATTCAGGTACAGTTCCGAATCCTTCAAGAGTATACTTCGAAACAGCGCGATACCGGGGAAGACAAAAATAAAAGCGGCCGATAAGGCTCCTAGTAAATTCACAACCGGCGAGATATCAGGAACGAGCACCGCGATGGTCAATGACAGTACGTACCAAACGATCGTGACGAGGGCTCGAGATCGGAAAGTCGTCGCGTCGACGTCGATTCTCGCGAGGCTGAAAAGCGCGTCGCGGCCGCAGTACAGGACGATCGGATACGTAGTAAAATTTTTGATCGCTACGAACACGACGGCCAACGCGACTATCACACTTTCGTCTGTATATCCTTGCAGTATGTCGCTAGGCACTTTTCCAGCACCGAACGTCGCGTATCCGAAGGTGCCGACCGTCGTGTACACGAGGAAACAGACGATCATACTTACTACGGCGGAGAATGTAAATTTGTTCACGTTTCGGTCTCTCATGCAAGCGTACATCGGTATGGCTGTCATGTGACTCTGAAAATGAAACTTAAAGTTCAGCGATACGATTGGGATTAAATAAACAGGAAGAAGAGTTAGATACCTGATACGCGAAACAAATTATTGGTATTATTCGCAGTATTCGGAATCCGTTCGCGTCCGGCCATATCTTCATCGGATCGACGTAGTGAAATTCGGCCCTGACGAAGTATTTGTACACGACCACCGCCGTTACGTAGAGAACGGCGACGCAGCCGACAGAACTCGCATAACGCAAAACACGTAATCTCTTAAAGAAACACAGAGGCAGTAGAAAGAGATTGCACGTTATGACCGTGATAAACGTTCTCGACAGGTACCTGCAATCGTTGTTAAATTCATTAACGAAAAAACAAAAATATATTACGGAGATCGCATCGATTAGGTACCATGTGTGGCAGTAATCCGGTCCGATGTACGTGGCCAACACTCTGTCGAACTGGTCACCGATAATTATTAAAAACGTCAGGCAACATCCGAAGCTGTATATGGCGATGCAGGAGGCGCATAGGAAAAGCGTTTTCGGCCCGAAAAGGGCAGCGAACATATCTTGCATGTTAGAAGTGTCGGTGGCATCGCTGCAGTTCGCTAGGATCACGAGGGCGGCCGTGATAAAAATGAGGAAGAGAAGTTGCGCGCCCACGGAGGTGATCAATCCGCCAGCTTCGTCGAATGCTCGCGGAAAGTTCAACAGACCAGCCCCCAATGTGGCATTGACGATCAGGAACACGGTACTCCAAACGCCCGTTCCTGCAACACACAAAATCAAAAGATAATCTCGTTATTAAAAAGATGAATTGGGAAGCACGTTCCGATCTGTCGATCTACGAATCTACTGATGCAACAAATCGTCGGAGCGAGGAAGAGCACAAATACCTGAAGTCTCATTGTTACCCCGACGAGTAGGCGAAGGGTTCGGCGGCGCGGTACATAGCACTATGTCGTTATCGACGAGTCGTTCTTCATCCCCCGTCGAACAATCCATATTCGATGATCGCGGATTCAACAGTAATTTCCGACCAATAACTATCGACGATATCGCACGACTTCAGCAGCACAGACGGCCGTGTTCTTTCATTCTTTTGAGCAACGATAACGCATTATCGTCAATGCCTAGATTGGGCGGCCAGTAGGCGTACGTGTATACAAAGCGGCACAAAGGTCGTGCTGACACTGTCTGCCTCGTATTCATTCGTCTCGTGTGAACGAGAATATACCACGAAGATATCAGATACTAGAGACTTATGCCTCTCCCACCGAGGAGATACCTGGTGGGACGGGAATTTTTTTTTTCTCAAAATTTCGGAAAATGCTTCAAAGAAAAGTTTTCTTATAACTTCGTATGTGTGTAACGAGTTACGTAAGATTAATTGGCATTTTATTAGCATTGATAAGATCCAGCTGTTTCTCGAAATAGGAAATTTTTGACAATTTTTCGTTTTTCCTCAGGTATGAGCAATCGCTTTTGTCTACGACCGGACGAACGGGCCAATACTATACTGTCAGCAACCCCCGCAGCTCTCTACTCTTGCAGTAGTCGATAGAACCAGAAACACAAATTCTGGCTGTTCCACTTACATTTTATTTCTGTATTACTTGAGACAAAGATCAAAGTCAAAATTGTGCGTAGACATAGATGAAATTCCCAGAAAACGGTCACATACGATTCACGGACACGGCAAAGGGAGAAATTCCCTTGACGCGCATATTTATTGCGGGAAACCGCCCAAAAATGATCGCATAATAAACCCATTATTGAGACGTTTACGTATCGCTTTCGAGGCAGGATCGAGAGCGGATCAAACAGAAGTCCGGGCCGATCTCTTTATAATGCCGGGACACGTGGCCCACATAATTTACCGCCAATCGTCGTGTTCCATTGTAATCGCTGCCTATTATGCTCTTAACGAGCGATCGGGACGTACGGAACGTTGAAATGGTAAATACTTGGCCGAAAGTTGCCACTATTTTCCCAGACCCGATGCATACTATTTTCTCTGTCAATTATTATTATGAATCACACGTTTCGTTTTCTGCATAACGTGGAGTATGTCTGTTCTGTTGAAATGTTCTCGTTGCCAGTTAATAGAAATACGGAAGGAAACGATTACTAATTACACCTAATCGCGTATAATTGTATAATTCGAGAAGTTCCCAAGAGGCGCGTAAATGGGAGAACGGGGTAGCAACCCTCGGTTAAGTGTTAACTGTGCCAACAAACCCTGTTCCTTTCGCAACCCCTTGCTACGTGGCAAAATACACGATGACCCTCTTCACCCTACAAACACTCGAGCTCAGAATAGAGAGAGAGGAAGCACGGTGCTCGAAAGATCGCAAACAAACTCTTGATCGCGAATGCGAATCAACCGTCGATTACTCTTTTGTCTTTCATACGACACGTTCATCGCGTAAATTATAATAATAAGAAAGAACAGTGGATTCACCTTGTCAAAAAGTGTACTAATAATTGACTTCCGCGCGTGGTGAAATCGCACAACCGACAACGTGGCGAAGAAAAAGTTTTTGCAACAAATAATTAGTTATTAACTAATCCTAGCAATAAAGTTTTTATATAGAAACTATAGGTATTGATATCCTCTACAAGAAAGATTCTATGCATTTTTCTTCTAACTTTGGTATTTAACGAGTTAAGTATGATTAATTGGCATTTTATAGATACCGACGAAATCCGGCCGTCCGGAGCGTCGAATCAGCCAACTTTTGACAAAAATTTCGTTTTTGCTCAATTACTCCTACACCGTTGGACTTATAAGAAAATTGCATACCACCTTATTTATAGCTGATGACGAGAGCTATAACTTTCGTCTGAAATATTTTTCGCTAGATTCAATATTTAACGAGTAATTGATAAAAAACGAAGAAACAGATTTTTGCAAATTACTCATTAACTATTGGTGTTACAAAAAAATGTTTCATACGAAAGTTGTAACTTTTGATAGTACCTATAACTTTCGTTTGAAACATTTTTTACTAGCGGCAAAAGGTAAAAAGTTATCAAAAGTAAACGAGGATTTTGATAAATCTGAAGGGGTACCCCTTGGAAAAATCTCGGCAAATTGACAAATTTTTTTTCTCGGAATTTCGACAAATGCTTCGAGTAAAAGTTGTAGGTACTGCTATTTCCTGCAAAAAAGGTCATATGCAATTTTCTTCTATCTCGAATACTTCAGGACTAATCGATCAATTATTTCGTCCATCGCCAATTATCCCTTAACGAGTAGAGTTAGAAGAAAATTGCATAGGATCCATTTTAAATCTGACAATTAAAGCTACATGCCGATAACAATTGAGTCTTCTTAATCCGCATTCTTACATTAATTAACATCGTGGTCTTACCTTTGACAGTAGAACCCGTGCACAAGTAACACCACGGCGAATTATTGCTCACGAGATCACAAGACTCGACACCGTGAGATCACTCACTGATTCTTTCTTATAACATCCAGATTTTCAATTAAAACGAAACTGTGAGCCCTGATCGCATTTGGCTCGCGAAATCCTCCCGGAATAATCGTAAATCGATGGCGAAAAAGATTGCTGACTCCGAGGAGATACGTCCCTGCGTTGCGCACAGAAAATTGCTTCGGAATTGTTTCAAATTGCGGATCCGAGTGGCAAACACGTCCAGGTTCAGACAAGGAGATCTGGCCTCCTGGCTTGAAGGGTAGCTTCCCGTTTCTGGCTGCGAGGCAATGCAAGGAACGGAGGGGTTATAATCTGTATTATCCGTCGACTATTAGCGTCGAGAGGATCGGGAGCGCGCGGATTACGGTGGATAGATCGTCTAACATTATGCGTAAACGCTTTACCCGAAACGTATGACCGACTGCTCGGCCGCGTTCTCCGTCTCCCCTTTAATTAAACGTCCGCGTCGAGACTCATCTCGTCGACTTCCGTGCGCGATCTTCCTGGCGACGGTCTTTCTAAATACCCGGTAAATCACGCGCATGCAGATGATGCGGGAAGCCGGAAAATCAAAGTGTACATCTCTGATTTGGCGTCAAAAAATCGTGCGGTAACTGCACCCCAAGGGGCGTGACGGCCCGGGGACAGCCAGACAGGCAGGCAGGGACACCCTTCTTTCCTCGTATCCGATGTACAACTGTTGGCCTATTAAACTAATTGACTGCACAGTATGCCAGCGTGCCCGCAACGATGCCTGCACAGTTACACGGATGTAATCGTGTTTCCCATATGCAACTTGCGCCCGACTCCAGAGACTCTCCCCCGTCTAAATAATTATCTACACATCATCGCCTCCGAACAAACGGCCGGGGAAACTCGTTACGCCGAACCCGTTATCGAATTAATCCCGAGATCGTTTCGTCTCGCAAGGTGAAGGTCTTACAAAAAATTAAGCAGATCGACGGACGAAATTTATGGTAGACGCTCGCATCGATTAAGTGGCTTCGTATCCAGATTCGACGGAGAGGAACGCGTATTTATATGTCCGCAGGTACAGTAACGACCCCCCGAGATCTTGCGAATGGTACAAATCAGCTGCGCGCTCGTCAGAAGCTGTGCGGGTGGCATTAATGCTCGACACGCGGCGGCCCCGTCAAAGCGATCCATTCGGTTATTTAGTAACGATAGTCAACCGAGGGCCATCTTTAACGCAGCCCGCCTCTTTTGTCCGGGATCTAGTTTGCGGCAGGTTAATACCTCCTGCAAAGCAGCTTAATCTTTCCATTCACGATCGATCCGCGGCTACTCGCATTAATTGAACCCGAGCAATTATTTCTATCTTCTCGTTAATCGAGTCCATCGTAATTAGACCCGGCAAGTATAAAAAGTGAAATTGTTGCGAGGGGATGCGCGCCCGTTCCATCGAATTACGGGGCCGGTCTTTACGCTCCGCCGGAGCAACCAGAACGGAATATCATTTTTTAAGCATCGAGGGCAGGGGGACGGTCGTGGGGCGCGAGATCGGTGACATTAATAAAATAATGCAGTCACGGATTTGGAAATAGTCGGCGTATCGGGGATGGCACGGGGGCGCGAGAGGGGCGACATCGATACGTTCGGCCGACCTTATGTTCCCTGCGTCCTCGCTTTTGTCTCTGTCCTCCGCGCGCTCGAAAGGCGTAACGCCGCGTCGTCGCGCTGGAGAGCGAGCGGAGCCGACGCCGCGTAATTGGCAGGGGATATTTATTACGACGCGCGTAGATACGCCGAAAATCGTAATGGTCAAAACTCAAGCCCCGGTTCGTTAAACGACGACTCGTCGGGCAGTCGACGGCGGGGCTTCTGTCATCGATACGTTCGGTATTGCCGAATAAGTGAATGCGAGATCTGACGGGGTGCGCTGGCTGAAAAATTCCGCTTTAAACGTCTTTCACGGAAGTTTAACGTCGCTGGGTGGCGCGCGTAGAAACGGCGAACGATTTCTACGTAGTACATACATATCTGTGCACGTAGCTCGACTTCGAGTATGACCATAATGTTCGTTAAGTACGTGTTTGTAGTTACCCCTGAGGCGAGCCAGCCACCCCCGCGGCGCGAGTCGGCCAAGGGACCGACGCTCCGCCTTCATCCCCGTTATCGTCGCCATGGGGTTGGTCGCTACGTGGCTGGCATAACTCGGGGGCGGTTCTTCGTCATCCTCTACCCTCTCCGTCCCGTTCGGCCACCCCTTCTGTCTCTCTCGGCGCCGTCGACGTCGACGGGACCCGAGAGAGGAGACGAGATTTCGAAAAGTGTGGTCGCCCGAACGCGGACAGTCGCTCGTAGCCACCCTTAACGCGATCCTACGTCTTCCGCGGTGTCTCGGGGTTCCACCGAAGGAGAGAAACTCCGTCGAGAACTCGCGGCCCGAAGGACCGGTTCACTCGGGATTACGCCGTCGGTCATTCAAATCTGCGGCCGCAGGACTTCGTTAAACAGGTACTTATCGTTGCGGCTATCTTTGGCATGACATTTTCCTCACGTGTCATCCGAAACCCACGGCGATCCGATGAAAATCTGTGCCAGGGATAGCGTGCATTATTAAGTAAAAG
This sequence comes from Ceratina japonica, assembly GCA_019453355.1. Classification (NCBI taxonomy): domain Eukaryota; kingdom Metazoa; phylum Arthropoda; class Insecta; order Hymenoptera; family Apidae; genus Ceratina; species Ceratina japonica. Next base: position 84,713 of record SMSR01008274.1, read on the forward strand.
TGAACGGAACGTCGGTATGAATGGTTAAGTGTGCGCGTGTTCCTTCGACGGGAATTGTCTGAAACAAAGTACCGTGAGAGACAGGTGGGGACGGTCAATCCGCGCGATTAACGCTCGCAACGTTCCTGCTTACGAAGTCGAACGCCGTTGATGAGAGAAATCGTGCCCGATTCGCTGTAAAAATCGTTGTAGGACTCTTCGCGGCGTTTCTAAAGTAAATTGATAGCCGATTCACGGGTCCGGGGATAAACTGGTCCCGCGGGACGAGCGGGGCTCGGATCCACCGGCAAGGGTGAGTCCCGTTCGGCGTGCACGCGGGCAAGCAAACACCATAAACTGTTTGTCCAGAGATTAGCCGGGCGTCGGTCCGGATTCGAGTCGCGAAAGACCTTGAAAACAACAACCTGTTCCGTTTTAGGGACGCGGGGATTAATGGGGACGCGTTTTAGGGCGCAGGTGNAAGGACCGGTTCACTCGGGATTACGCCGTCGGTCATTCAAATCTGCGGCCGCAGGACTTCGTTAAACAGGTACTTATCGTTGCGGCTATCTTTGGCATGACATTTTCCTCACGTGTCATCCGAAACCCACGGCGATCCGATGAAAATCTGTGCCAGGGATAGCGTGCATTATTACGTAGAAGTGAACGGAACGACGGTATGAATGGTTAAGTGTGCGCGTGTTCCTTCGACGAGAATTGTCTGAAACAAAGTACCGTGAGAGACAGGTGGGGACGGACAATCCCGCGCGATTAACGCTCGCGACGTTCCTGCTTACGAAGTCGAACGCCGTTGATGAGAGAAATCGTGCCCGATTCGCTGTAAAAATCGTTGTAGGACTCTTCGCAGCGTTTCTAAAGTAAATTGATAGCCGATTCACGGGTCCGGGGATAAACTGGTCCCGCGGGACGAGCGGGGCTCGGATCCACCGGCAAGGGTGAGTCCCGTTCGGCGTGCACGCGGCCAAGCAAACACCATAAACTGTTTGTCCAGAGATTAGCCGGGCGTCGGTCCGGATTCGAGTCGCGAAAGACCTTGAAAACAACAACCTGTTCCGTTTTAGGGACGCGGGGATTAATGGGGACGCGTTTTAGGGCGCAGGTGACCCCACGGAGAAGTTCCACCTACAAGCGTCTGGGAGCAATTTCACGAGTTACTAAAGTTTCCCGGGTTCGAGTAATTTTTCGCTTCGCTACTCGCGAACGATCGTCGTTCCTCTTTCCCTGGACCGTCGCTGAGAAATAGAATATACCCGCCGTATTCCAGACGCACTTCTTCTCCTTCCCCGGTTATCGTTATCGTTCCTCGACCGAAGCTGGTAATCGCGACGAGAGGAAAAGAGGACGGACAGGTGTCGCGAGGCGAGCGGGGGAGCGGAGGGACGCGTTCATAATGGAAGCGCAGAGATTTAACAACGTTACAATGAACGGGACCGAGAGGAGCCCGGACTCCCTCGGACCCTCGGAAGGCGGCCCCCCCGACTCCGGAGCCCGAGGATCGCAGATTGAATTGTAAAATAACCGAGAGGGGAACAATGCACCTCGGTACAACATTGTGTTTGCATTTAAATAATCCGCGAGCCCGCGGGTAGCGCGGCTCATCCCTGCGACTTCGTTTTCGCTCCCTCCCTTCGCCTTCGTCTTCGCCCCGCTTCCTCTCGTCCGCTTCTTTTACTCATGCAATCTCGCGACGCACAGTTTCCTACAAAGGTCCAACTCCGCACTCGAGAGAGCTGATCATAAGTACATTTCTTTCCTCGGAGACGCGGGCTCCGCGTTTAACTCGACCTTAATAAGGGAAACAAATACCCGCGACCATTAGTAGAACGTACGCGGCCGTTTCTAGTTTGTACTAATTGTAAGTAGCGAGTAATTAATGCGGTCGATTCGAGTCCGATCTGTCGAACCGCTGACCAAGGGGGACCGGCGGAGAAGGGGTTCGCCGGAGAAGGGTTGCACAGTGCCCAGAACCGGAGGTACCGGGCCTCTCGCAGGTGTGTTGGCGCGCACACAGATGGACCGAGGAGGGGCGAGGGGGTCGTTCCACCTCGGATACCGGCATTGTTTCACGGTGGATGAGAATTTAATTTGCGCGACGAGGAGAGCGAGAGGGAACGAAACGGAGGCGGGCAGAGGGACGGAGAGGAACGGATCCACGGAATAGAATAGAGTAGCGAAGCGGAAAGAGAGAAAGAACGAGGAGAGGAGAAGGGGGGGCGGCGGCGGAGGGACGAGGGAGGGTCGGATGGGTGCTGCCTTGTTTAAACGTGGGTGGGGGTGTCAAATTGAATTACCCCCTGGTCCCCGAGGACGTTTGCTGGAACGCTGGCACTCTCTGCGCTCTCCTACTCCTACGTCGGGGCTATACCTACTGCCAGCTTGTAGATGGGTTTTAGCCGGTTGCACCGTTCTACGTTTACGTGTACCCGCGCGCAGGGTGTATCTTCATAGAGAGAAGCGTTTTCAATTAAAACCAACACCGAGGATTGCCCCTCTCTCGCTCGGCCCCTCGCCCTTCCCGTCCCGCTTTGCTTTATCTTCGTCCCATCGATCTCTCTTCCTCCGGTGGCTCCGCAAATTCGAATCGGTCCTGCTCCCTCTCCGTCTTCCGCCCCCGTTTCTCCCTTTTTTTCTCTTCCTGTAGCACCGACTTTATCCTTCTTATTCTTGTTTTCTTCTGCCCGGCCGACGGTTCCTCATAAAAAATTCACCGACTCGATAAAATCTCGTCGCGCGTTAAACTAATGAAAAGAGTTCGGCGCACGCTTATTGGTACTTCGTCTCGCGTCTTCGAGACAAGGATCCTCTGCCTCGAGTAAGAGGATAACGGATCCTCCCTTCTCGTTCTGCCTTTCTTTCGGTCACCGGTTTCTTTCCACCTCCGTCGAGGGAGACGTCTGAAAGAATTTTCACAGAGAGACTCGCCCTCCTTATTCCAGAGAAATTAGAAGAGAGAGAGAGAGAGAGAGAGAGAGAGAGAGAACCGAGCGCGATTCATCGATACCGCTAGCTAACGGATGTAAAACTACCTCCGCACCTCGTTTCTGTGAACGTGGAATCATGGCAACGTTTCCTAAATTTATTTCACCGGACTAATTAGTTCAACTGTATTAAAAGAAAGCTCTTGATTAAAAAGCGAGCCGCTCGTCAGGTTAGAGGTCCGTAGCAGAATAACTTCGGTTAAGTCCGTCTCGTCTGACGAAACCCTTTGAATTCGCTTAATTACCACGCGGTCAATGGCAACGATTTAAAAGGAAAGTCTTTTAACCGAGCATAATCACATTTCAAGTCCGGGCACGCGTTGGGTCATCAATTGACCGCGAGACGAAAAACGAGCCCGATTCAATCGGAAACTGTTCGAAGCCGTGTAATAAATATAATTACGAGAGTCCGAGCGACGATACGTTTTTCGATTGCTGTTATAAAAAGGAAATCATCATCGGCGTTTATAATGGTCGATGTATTAGGGTGTCCTATAAGTGTATGACTTCGAACCGTTCGTCAACATGCAGGCTTATCTATTGTCCGTTTATGTCACAACAAACATCGTCTATTGATTTCGCATAAAAAAAAGGAAGAAACTTATGGGACACCCCAATAATTTGAAAGGACGTTCATTAGCGTTATTACCGAAGGGTGAAACAATGCCGCGGGAGCGATGGGCGCGTACCAAAAACTGATCCCTGCAATCATTCGGGGTTTTCCCTTTTATTTTTGCAGAGAATGGACGGACCGGCGGTATTATCAATGCCGCCGATAACCGCACCCCAAAAATCAGCTCAATCGCCCCAGCCACAGTCGCACTCGAAATCCAATCAGGTATCGCGTCTGAAATTTTATTCTATAATCCGAATCGATGACGGGACGATCGTAACGCTGTTCGGCGTACGTCCGTTCCGCGTCCGTGACTTAAACAGTTGCGGGATTCGTGAAAGGGCCGCGTTGTGTACCTAAAGGTTCAGGAGTTGCAGGTGGGCACGGTTTCCCTGTACGGGATCCACATCGTGTCTCTGGTGATCGAGGGCCAGGAGAGGCTCTGCCTGGCGCAGATCAGTAACACGTTGCTGAAACAGTTCAGTTACAACGAGATCCACAATCGCAGGGTGGCCCTGGGTATCACCTGCGTGCAATGCACCCCGGTGCAGCTGGAGATCCTCCGTCGCGCCGGGGCGATGCCGGTCTCCTCGAGGAGGTGCGGTATGATTACGCGCAGGGAGGCCGAGCGTCTCTGCAAGTCGTTTCTAGGCGATAA
>SMSR01008274.1:89690-115915 GCA_019453355.1 Ceratina japonica
GTTCGGCGTACGTCCGTTCCGCGTCCGTGACTTAAACAGTTGCGGGATTCGTGAAAGGGCCGCGTTGTGTACCTAAAGGTTCAGGAGTTGCAGGTGGGCACGGTTTCCCTGTACGGGATCCACATCGTGTCTCTGGTGATCGAGGGCCAGGAGAGGCTCTGCCTGGCGCAGATCAGTAACACGTTGCTGAAACAGTTCAGTTACAACGAGATCCACAATCGCAGGGTGGCCCTGGGTATCACCTGCGTGCAATGCACCCCGGTGCAGCTGGAGATCCTCCGTCGCGCCGGGGCGATGCCGGTCTCCTCGAGGAGGTGCGGTATGATTACGCGCAGGGAGGCCGAGCGTCTCTGCAAGTCGTTTCTAGGCGATAACGCCCCGCCCAGGTCAGTCGAATACTTCGGGAATAATACGCACGGATGCGAGGAGCGTCGCGCCAAGGAATCTGTCGTTTGTTTTCAAGACTGCCCGAGGACTTCGCGTTCTCCGTTCACCACGAGTGCGCTTGGGGATGCCGGGGCGCGTTCCTTCCGGCACGGTACAACAGCTCCCGGGCGAAGTGCATCAAGTGCGCGTACTGCGGCCTGTTCTTCTCCCCGAACAAGTTCATCTTCCACTCGCATCGGATCGGCCCGTCGGACAAGTACGTGCAGCCGGACGCGGCGAACTTCAACTCGTGGCGACGGCACATGAAGCTGTCCGGGAACCCGCCGGACGAGGTGGTGCACGCGTGGGAGGACGTCAAGGCGATGTTCAACGGCGGCACCAGGAAGCGTTTGCTCAACAACCCGACGTCGAGCGACTCGCCGAGCTCGGCGAAGCAGCCGAGGTCGTCGCCGACCACCCAGATCCCGGCCCTGGTGCCGTCGCCAACGCACCCGAGGGTGCCACCGTTCCCGGAACTGCCTCTGCCCCTGTCCAGAAGCCTCGTCATGGACTACGTGTGGCATCAGCATCAACAAGCGGCGGCCGTCGCCGCCGCGAAGACGCCCGGCTTCCCGTTCTCGCCGTACGCGTTACCGTGGCTGGCAAAAAGAGGACCTGTTCTTTTCCCCGGTGAGCCTCATATTCTTGTTTCCACCCCGATATCGCTCGATCGGCCGAAAACTATTTCCCCTGTGACGGTAGTTTCCATTCGTTTACTGTGAGCGAGCGAAAGTGTCTCTGAAGCACCAATTCGCTGACAGAGTCGCGCGCGCGGGCGGTAACAAGTATTACCTATATACGGGTAATTCGCGAGCAGAAATTACATTGCGCGCGCGGCGGAGTTCATTACTATAATTACATGGAAAATGTGAATGCGAAGAGTGGCACGGAAATTATTAATCGTAACGGCCGGCGCGGGGCAATGGTGTTTGATAATAATTATTAATGCTCGCTACCTACATTCCACTGATCGATTAACGTCGCTATTTCGGTACGTTCGGGATATTAGTATTAATCAATCGAGATTATTTTAACTAATAGTAGCCGAGACCTACGCGCGGTTATTCATTCCGAGTGATCCCTCGCAAAAGTTTAAGCGTGATTTAGGGAACTGGTTTAAACCCTTCCCGTAAAATCCTCGGGAAACTTCGGGCCTTTTCCTCAGTTTTTTATATTCGAAACAAAATTTGCACATTCTCGTCGAATCTGAGATCCTTTTGTTTAAAAAAACTGATTGATCGTTTCGTAGGACCCTTGCCGCCACCGATGAGCGGCTCCAGTCCCACGGAACCGCTGATACCGACGGTGAGCCCGTCGCTGCATCAGTCCGCCTTCCGTCCAGTGATTCGGGGACCGCCGATGGTCGAGCCGGTGGCCCAGGGACAACCGTCGGACACCTCAGCGTCCAATAAAGAGGACAACTCCGACGACGAGGTGGACATCGAGACGACGGAGGACGAGCCAATTGTACAAACGCCTCTCAACGTCGCTCAGAATCTTCACTCGAACTCGACCAGCCACGGCCGCACTTCGCCCCAGTGTTGGAGTCCACCTCGAGAGACGGTGAGCAGAAGACGCTTGATTTTTTTATGAACGCATCGAATTCGCAGCCCTCCCGATTAAATATTCACAGACGGGTTTTAGATTGATTAACCAAGACCGCGTTTAGCCCCTCGGAAACGCGAGGCGACGGTGTAACGTTCCCCGACAGCGGCCACGTGGCCATTGTTGTCCCCGTGCAACCGAAGTGACGAAACGTTTCTCGTTACTTCAACTCGTTTCGCAAACACTTGACCGTATATACATCGAGTAAAAATAATCCGTCGCGGGTGGTTCGCGACACAATCGCCTCCCGATCTCGCCGGACACTTGCGCACGTGACTCCGCGCGGGCGTACGTTAAATAGAATCTACGTAATGCGTCTCTAAACGGTGCAGAATAATGGTATACGAGAGACAAAGGACCGAGTAGGTATTGAATGTCCAATAATAACGCGGCTAAAAATATTGCCGCCCCAAATTAAAATACGTAGCCCGATACCCGCGGCGGAAGAAGTTATGTTTCCGCAGCAAACATTGGTAGGAAAAAGCAATACATTAAAGCATCGTCCGGGGATCTTTAATCATTGAGTGGTGAATAAAGCTATATATCCCGATCGTTTAATAGACGAAGTATATTTATGTTGGAGGAAAGGTAGCGCCGGTAGGATCTACTTACCCCTTCTGTAAACGAGGATCGAGATAACCCCGGGTTACCCGATATCGAGCGACGTAACTTTAATCGAATTAGACGTACGGAGTCGAGCAATTTTCTTGCTTACCGCGATCGGCGACAATTTATTGCGATCTGACTGGAACTCGTCGCGGTTCCGATCTCCGACGTTAATTATTGATAAGTGGTATAGGAACGTCGATACACCGGGAAGCAAATCGTCCTCAGGACTCAGGACCGTAGGCAAGGAAATGGTTCTATAGTTAGACAGATAGATAGATAGATAGATAGATATAGAGAGAGACAGAGAAAGTTGGAGGGTGAGAGGTTTCTGCCACGTAATACTACTCGACGTCCCTAGAATTNTCCGAGTGATCCCTCGCAAAAGTTTAAGCGTGATTTAGGGAACTGGTTTGAACCCTTCCCGTAAAATCCTCGGAAAACTTTTTCAAGTCCTTTTCCTCAGTTTTTTATATTTTTAACAAAGTTTGCACGTTTTCGTCGAATCTGAGATCCTTCTGTTTAAAAAAACTGATTGATCGTTTCGCAGGACCCTTGCCGCCACCGATGAGCGGCTCCAGTCCCACGGAACCGCTGATACCGACGGTGAGCCCGTCGCTGCATCAGTCCGCCTTCCGTCCAGTGATTCGGGGACCGCCGATGGTCGAGCCGGTGGCCCAGGGACAACCGTCGGACACCTCAGCGTCCAATAAAGAGGACAACTCCGACGACGAGGTGGACATCGAGACGACGGAGGACGAGCCAATTGTACAAACGCCTCTCAACGTCGCTCAGAATCTTCACTCGAACTCGAGCAGCCACGGCCGCACTTCGCCCCAGTGTTGGAGTCCACCTCGAGAGACGGTGAGCGGAAGACGCTTGATTTTTTTATGAACGCATCGAATTCGCAGCCCGCCCGATTAAATATTCACAGACTGGTTTTAGATTGATTAACCAAGACCGCGTTTAGCCCCTCGGTAACGCGAGGCGACGGTGTAACGTTCCCCGACAGCGGCCACGTGGCCATTGTTGCCCCCGTGCAACCGAAGTGACGAAACGTTTCTCGTTACTTCAACTCGTTTCGCAAACACTTGACCGTATATATACATCGAGTAAAAATAATCCGTCGCGGGTGGTTCGCGACACAATCGCCTCCCGATCTCGCCGGACACTTGCGCACGTGACACCGCGCGGGCGAACGTTAAATAGAATCTACATAATGCGTCTCTAAACGGTGCAGAATAATGGTATACGAGAGACAAAGGACCGAGTAGGTATTGAATGTCCCAATAATAACGCGGCTAAAAATATTGCCGCCCCAAATTAAAATACGTAGCCCGATACCCGCGGCGGAAGAAGTTATGTTTCCGCAGCAAACATTGGTAGGAAAAAGCAATACATTAAAGCATCGTCCGGGGATCTTTAATCATTGAGTGGTGAATAAAGCTATATATCCCGATCGTTTAATAGACGAAGTATATTTATGTTGGAGGAAAGGTAGCGCCGGTAGGATCTACTTACCCCTTCTGTAAACGAGGATCGAGATAACCCCGGGTTACCCGATATCGAGCGACGTAACTTTAATCGAATTAGACGTACGAAGTCGAGCAATTTTCTTGCTTACCGCGATCGGCGACAATTTATTGCGATCTGACTGGGACTCGTCGCGGTTCCGATCTCCGACGTTAATTATTGATAAGTGGTATAGGAACGTCGATACACCGGGAAGCAAATCGTCCTCAGGATTCAGGACCGTAGGCAAGGAAATGGTTCTATAGTTAGACAGATAGATAGATAGGTAGATAGATAGATAGATATATAGAGAGAGAGAGAGAAAGTTGGAGGGTGAGAGGTTTCTGCCACGTAATACTACTCGACGTCCCTAGAATTTGCTCTGCGGTCTGACTGCTCGTGCCGCTGCCCCCGGTCAATTGCGATAATTATTGTGTCAGTAAATACTCCGTAACCATACGAACTAACGGGCTCGCGCGGCGATCGACTGGACGTAATATGTTCACAGAGAGCCGCGTGTGGATACACTTATGCCGAGCGATATAATTAAATGAACGACCGCGATGTTATACCCGATCGTGTCGGGCGGCGCGACATTCGAGGATCCGACCGGAAATTAATTATTATCTGGATCGCGGCCGAACGCGACGGATCCGCTGATTCTTTTCTTCGAGCCGGCGGCGCGGGGATAAAATTTTCGAGCAATCGTCTAATTGCTGCCCCTACGTCTAAACCGAAACGAGAGTAAGAGCGGACGATAATAACCGTCGTCGTTTCAAAGCTCGTCGTATTAACGCAGACCGTTTTATCATGTGTATAATCGTGATTCCCTTTTAGGCTTTTAAAAGTAGATACAATTAGCAATAATTATCCGGGAGAGGTAAGCGAGGGAGCGGAGGGAAAGGAGCGGGGACGAGGAGAGAAAATGGCTAAAGGGTACGGCAGGATAAGCCATCCGGATTGCCGGACAGCTTTTCAATTCCCCTTGTTGGTGAACGCGTCGAGTGGGACCGATCCGTAGTTTGTGAAGAGACTCGCCAAAATCTCCTAACTCACCCTCACCCACTNACGTACGCCACTTGGAACATTTATCTATGCGCATCCTTTCGAAAAGTTAACCCGCTAACATTTACCAAGTCTAATTCCCTCGGAACGAAAATTGTTGTTACCGTCGGCCGAAAAATTCAATGGACCAGGGGGAGTCGCGTCCGGCGGCGGGCTTTAAATTTTAAAGCGGCGAGCAAACGGGGGACGGGGTCCGCCGCGGAAAGACCGTAATCACGGGAAAAATTATTCATCGCCGAGTGCCGGTATGCAATTACACGCGTCGCATTCGCGAAAACGAACAACATCGGCGTCGTTGATTTAATGCAATTTGCCGGAGAGGCCGGCCGTAGAGAAATGTCATCGTGGGACGAAACGGAGGTCCGCTCTCTCGCTCTATGGAAGTCGTGGGCGGTGACTGTTGATTTAATTATAATCGTCAGCTCCGCCCAGCACCCTCGGATTCAACCCGACTTCCATCCTTTATTTCCCCCGTCCGCTCTTTATTTCGTCCGCTGTCTCTCTTTTCTCTTTTACCGCGTCCGTACACGTCCGCGGCCTCTCTCTCTGTTCGTTCCCCTTTTGAAAATGTTTTCGCCCGGGCGTACCTTTGTCGTTTCGACGTACGAGAACGGCGACGATTAACCTCTCGTTACAACGGTTAATTTGCATTGAGAGCGGCCGCTGCTAAATGAAACGAGTACGAAACGGGACGTCGATTAAATTAGATCCGCGAGACGTGGGATCGCGCTCATCGAAAGGATATTTAAAGGCCGGTCGATCGGTCTTACGAGGTCCGACTTGGAATTTTACGCGCCGCCACCGATCCCGGATCGCACCGGAATTGGCTTTGAAATAGAAAATAAAAAACGGCCGCGCCGCCGCCGGGCCGGCGTCGACCGTGTCCGGGAAATGAATATCGATACGTTTTGATCCGGTGGCGTCGCGCCCCGCCGATGAAAAGGCACCGAAATTTTCGGGGGATGAAACTCGTTAATTTCGGTACTGTGTTCATAGCACAGTTCTCTGAATAAGAGGGCTTTAGAGAAAAATGGTTTCATAACTCTCGACGGGAAATTGAGAATCTGCAAATAATGTTCTCTCGCTACGCGCGTATCCCGCGGATGGAATACGTTATTAATCTGCGTTTAGAAAAAAATGATTGGGGCGCGTGGATGGTAGACGGGCGCGGGACGGGGCGGGCGACGCGAGCCCAGACTCTCGGACGAGCCGAATATTATAGGCAGGCATAATCAATTACCCGACATAATTCCGCAACGCGTTATGCATTTGGTCAAGATCGGCCGGCCGGAAGTGATTCGAGTAACACGATTGCGTACCAACTTTGCACTCGACGAGTGGCTCGCGTGCCCGGATCCCATCGAAACGGATCCGGCCCGATCCGATCCGATCCGGAACTTGTACAAATCGCGATTACATTCCATTATTCGAAGCCGGCAGAGAGAAATACTACTGGACAGGGAATCCCGAATCGCGTTCCGTAGTTTTCCGAGAGTCAAAGATTCCCCAGCGGGGGAAAAAAGGAAACAAAAACGGACCCGTGACAAACGAGCGGAACGCGGCCGCTATTCCGTGTCAATTAAAACCGTCCCGAAACCGGATGAGAATTTAATCGGTCCGCCTCGGAAGGGAACGCAAAAAGTGCTTTGTATACGAGCGGCGGTAACGCGTGTTGCGAGTCGATCCCCGCGACAATCGGAAAATAGAAAAAGACTTGGTCCTTTTTCGCGTATCCATATCGGTCAAAAGTTTAGCCTTCTGGGGGGGGGAGAGGTAAAATCTATTCTTGTATNAGACTTGGTCCTTTTTCGCGTATCCATATCGGTCAAAAGTTTAGCCTTCGGAGAGGAGAGGTAAAATCTATTCTTGTATACGGGAAACGAACGACCGATGCAGCAACCAGGGCCGGAGGAGGAGGAGAAAGAGGCGGACGAGCTGGAGGAGGAGAAACGAGGGGGATGTTGGCGCACGCTACGATTGTTTCTCCGTAATCCTTTATTGGATCAACGGGGCTGAAACAATTGAGCGAGCTATAACGCGAGGATGGGCTCCGTTGCCGGCTATATGTATACATAGAGGCAGACGAGCGCGTCGGGTTTTCGGTCCGCCGGCGCTGCCGATGCTGCCAATGGGTCTCGCGGAGGTTGCGAAACGCGTGCAAGGGTGGAGGTCCGGAGACCTACGTTATGGATAGATAAGCGATGATGGGAGAGGGAAAGGATTTCTATCCTACTTTGCTTCGGTTCAACGGAGTTACAAATGGGAGAACTTATCCGCGACCGGGGACTGCTCTCCTTCTCTCTTCCCGCGTTTCGATTTCGGTTTTACTCCCGTCGCTCCAGCGCACGATTCGACTGTTTAGCTGTTTTCAGCTTTACCAACGAGAGTAAACGTGAACCTTTACATTTTTTACAAATCCATCGAATCCTTAGGAGGCAGCACACTGTGCTTGAGAAGTGTGGTCGAACGTCGTTGTCGTAGAATACATGCTCTTCGNGTTACAAATGGGAGAACTTATCCGCGACCGGGGACTGCTCTCCTTCTCTTCCCGCGTTTCGATTTCGGTTTTACTCTCGTCGCTCCAGCGCACGATTCGACTGTTTAGCTGTTTTCAGCTTTACCTACGAGAGTAAACGTGAACCTTTACATTTTTTACAAATCCATCGAATCCTTAGGAGGCAGCACTCTGTGCTTGAGAAGTGTGATCGAACGTCGTCGTCGAAGGATACATGCTCTTCGATCGAATCTATCTGTCTAATTCTAAAGGACATAAGAAGAACAGTTACTACGCGTTCCTTGAATGTTTCTATCTAAAGAGATCGTTATCGGACCTTGCAATTTCTCGTCTCGTCCGGAAGAGGTTCCGCGCGTCACGTACGAACGATATAATAACCAGAATCGTCTCCACTTTTTCTCACCTCTCCCGCCGCTACATAGTTCGAATCTATCTTTCTGACGATTTACCCAAGGGCTCGCGGGAGCACGTGAGGATGGTCTAGGATTTGTTGCGCATCGCTTACGGCTTAACGCTGATAAAACGCAGTTATTTATCTCTCGTGTCTACGTGGGAAGCATCCCAAACGCAGCGGCTCCAATTTATGTACCTACGTAATTGAACAACATGTGAAATCATTCATCGATACACTGCAAACTTTTATCCACTTCCCGGTAAGAGACTAACGTGAATTAGATTTCATTTCATTTCTTAACCCTTTCGGTACGAGCGCCGGATATATCCGACATCCGCGTAGTGTCCTGTGTGGCCGAATTATAAAAGATAACCACATGTTATGTACGCACTTTGTAGCGTGTTATGAGTGCCACGTCGTACCGAAAGAGTTAAATCGACGACTCTACTCTCGTTTTGCGTATGAATTCGCAGTCTAATCATCGAGCGTAATCTTAAAAGGCAGACGAAAAGGATGAGCAGTGAATCGATAATTTCGATTGGTTCCGGAGCATAACGCGGGGCTAAAATCTGTAACTAGAAAGCCGTAACGAATCGATCTGTCACGACATGCTCGTTCCCCTCGCGAGCCTGCTTGGGCGTACAACGAGGTTTCACGAATATTATAAGCGACATATGTGCGCTGTTGTAAAAAGATCGTAGGTCTACTCTCTGGGACACCTGCTCGTCCGCGAACGCACTCCCGCGCGTCGGGCCTCCTCATCGATCACGATTTTATCTAGTTTACTTTAACGCGAAGCTTAGACGCGAATCGCATGTTCGTTTCGCAACGCATTTTTATCCCCGCGTCGTTCATAAATAAATAAACATCGATCGATCGATGTAGTTACAGATTAATAATTTTCCGCGACGCACGAGTAAAGAAAAGTTAATTTCACTCGGCGTACAATATATGTATATCGTTATCGATTAAAATCTACCCTTTCTAATGTCCCGACTCATTGAATCGTCTGACAATAGGTAAATCGACCCCCTTTTACCAACACTGCCGTCGCGGAGCTTCTCTGTACACAGAACGTAATTACTTGAAATCCCAAACATCGTGAAAATTTGATCGCCATCCCCGCTCTCGTCGCGGTCCATTATACATGGAGTCGCCCGATAAAAAGTCTAATTTCTTTTAGCGCCTCGTCCTTAATTCGTTGCGCTTCCCCCGTCGCGTACGCGAAACAGAAGTCGTTAACGGACACCGGCTGATCTTTGATTGAGGACAGAGTAAATGTAATCGGCGTCCCGACTTTCGGCAAACACGCGCGTGACGGCGTAATCGTTCCACCGGCGGGCGCATGAATACTTCATCGTTCTGACGGAACCGTCACGGTCACCGATCGGATCGGTATCTCGATACGTGCATCTCGACGATTAAACTCGTTCCGTTTCGTTTCGAAGCGCCGCGACACGATTCTTGCGAGCCGGACGACTCGCAATAAGCGGACCGCGAAATTCGCGTGTTACACGCGCCGCAATTTCGGCTCCAATTAAACGGTACAAATTGCAACCGTGCCAGGCGACTGAGGACGTGCCTGTACTTGAGATACACGAGTCAAACGTGCGGGAGCAGAAGTACTCGGAAGGTATTATATATTAAACTGTTTTAAAGGCGATCGAGACCAGGGCTATGTTAAATATGCAAAGACTCTATCTTAAAACATTAAATGAAATAACAATTCGTGTCGGCGTGACGCTTTAAAAATGTATCGTCGCGTGTCGAATCCCTCGTCACGAAACACTGAACCGTATGCTGATTTTTAAATAAGGCCCGTCACGCAGCGCTTTCACAGAATTTGATTTAATCGATAAAAAGCCTGTTTTGAAATCAAACGATACAGAAACAGACCTTCGTTTCGGAATATTGATCATTGCCTCATACTACTCGACGTTAATTGAAGTAATTCGTATATAGATCGGTATCGTTCCGGAAACATTAAATAAACTAGTGAGTACCGGTCTTCCTTGTACAGATAAGAGGCGCAGATTAGGAGGATTGCGGTCATCGTTGCATAGCTGATCAGTCGTTCACGATGATTGGATGGTCGCTCGCATTCCTCTGTAACCGCGTTTATCATCGATTCCCGGATTCGTTTCTACTCGAAATAACGTAATGAATTACGTTTATGTCTCAGGAACGGGAGGCCGAGAAGATAGCGGAGGAGGCAGCGGCTATGAGAGACGTCAAGCCTGAGCTTCAACCTGCGAGAAGTCCCGACACCTGGCAGGGAACCAATTTCTATCGACATCTGAGCGCGATAAAAGGTACCGTAGAAATTTGATCCGTCGGTTCCGAGGGATGAAACGGGTTTAATATTGGCAGTTTGATATTGGCAATTAATAATTAGCAGCGAGTATTCGAGACCGGGGTAAGATCGGCAGTTTCAATTAATTAGAGTAATTAGTCGCGACCCGGACGTGTTAACTGAAAACGGCGGAGGGTTGGTTGGCCCGATATCAGACGCGGGGGTGGATCTTGGGAGCGGTAATAACGCGAAAAGGGATTGCCCTCCTACCGCCGGCGAGGAGGCGTGATTTTCGACCAACCGTCGTCGACGGCGACGCTTGCGCGTTTCCCTCATCGAGAACGGCTCGACTTTAATTTTCCTTTCCCCCGGGTCACGATTTTTATAATACCGTACCAAATTTATAGGGCGTAATCGCGACGAGCCGTCGCGTTACCGCAACGAGTCCGAAAATCGTGGTTGATGGACCTCTTTTATTACACCACGGGTTCCCCTAAAAAATTTTAGATATAGAATCTGAGTAACTCGAGAGTACTCCCTTAGAAATGCATAAAAATCCGCGGTTGATATAACAATATTATGGTAAAACGAATGTCTCTTACGTCGGGCGACATCGAGCTGCCTCGTAGCTTTAATCGAACGCGACGTGTACACACCTTCTGTACGTGTATGTGGTAGTCGAGTAACTTTTCAATTTGTCAGACCGTATCGGCGCGCCCGGTACATTACCCATTCAATTTAAATGAATAAATGAAACGGTTTTTCGATTTTGTTTGTATCCTTTGATTTGCCGGCGCATCGGCGAACGAGTTTTGTTAATTTTCAACAATGATGAATTGCAGGGAGCGATCCGACCGAGAGAACGGGCACGGATTGTTCCGCTTGTCATACGCGCGGAATATTTTACGGCCAGATCCACAGTCCGTCTGCACCCACTAATTAATCGACGTGAAAACGCGATGGACAGAAGTGGAGAAGGGACAAAGGGGAAAAGAAGGTAGAGCCGGCGAGGTGAAGAGGAACGGAGAGGGAGATAAAAAGGTAGATTAATTGGAAAGGATACTGTAAATTAGGGATCTCCGTCGCGTCGGTATTCAGGCTGAATCTATTCGATTCTAATTAGTGCTTTAAAGTGCATCGACGGCTTCTTTTTTCCGGACGAAGCGGGCCGCGTTCTTCCTAAGTTTCTCCACTTTAACGCGAAACACCGAAACCGTCACTCGAAATTTCTGTTTCAATAAACGTTTCGTTCCTTTTNTTAAAGTGCATCGACGGCTTCTTTTTTCCGGACGAAGCGGGCCGCGTTCCTCCTAAGTTTCTCCACTTTAACGCGAAACACCGAAACCGTCACTCGAAATTCCCGTTTCAATAAACGTTTCGTTCCTTTTCCGCTACGGATACGAGTACATACATATAATCGTCGCGTTTCGTACGTATAGAGATAGAGAATCGCAACACTCTTTCTATCGAGACTTAAAACGATCGTAGAGAGGAGGGCTGCTGTTGTAATTATATCGATAATACTTAGCACCGTTCTCCCGTCGAACCATGTTCGCGTTCACTTTAATTTAATATAAAAATAAACTTTCGTTCTAGTCCTCTGTAGTGGCTGACGTCGCGTAATTAACGATCCGTTCGTTTTGATGGACGCGCGAGTACTTTAGTTAGTAATTCGATGAAACGCGGGCACGGAAGGAAGAGGAGATTCGTTTGCATTTATCTGATAATAATTGCTCTATTTAGCGCAACNTAGCACCGTTCTCCCGTCGAACCATGTTCGCGTTCACTTTAATTTAATATAAAAATAAACTTTCGTTCTAGTCCTCTGTAGTGGCTGACGTCGCGTAATTAACGATCCGTTCGTTTTGATGGACGCGCGAGTACTTTAGTTAGTAATTCGATGAAACGCGGGCACGGAAGGAAAAGGAGATTCGTTTGCATTTATCTGATAATAATTGCTCTATTTAGCGCGCCGAGGGAACCGTGCGCCTCGAAATTGGCTTCCCGTCGCGAATCGAAACGCTGCGCCGTGTGCAATATACGTATACCTGCTCTTTACGGTTATTAGCCTTTCGAACAAATGGCTGCATCGTGTTGCACCGTAAAAAGAGTCGTGAAAACGCATGTTCGGGGAGCGAGACTACCTGAAACTAATGACGGAACGATCACGATCCAGAGGGTATCTGTGTCGCCGTTCCGGTGTCCCAGCCCTGGGTAACGACCGGTTAAAAATCATTTTATCAACGTTTAATTGAAAAGTTTCGTTACGTTCCTCGCCCGATTCGATTCGCTTAGTTCTAAGGGATGTACCCGGTGCTGGTGTCTCACGTCGAATTCCCTCTGCTTCTTATCTCGTAGAATACCGGTGTATAGGCAACGGCTGTAAGAAACGTCGCGTAGATTGTGCGAAACGCATCGTTGACAAAAGTAACAAGCATAGAGACGAAAGTATGTGTAATCCGAATAACAATAAAAGTTCTGATTACTGGTCTACCGTATCTTCTCCTATCTATATCCATTATACACGAAACGCGCGATGCGATGGTAAACGAATTTCAACGTGACCGTCTAATCCGGTTCGATTACGGAAGAAATTATATCTACGTGCAGCGGAGTGCAGATCGTACAATACATGCCATTACTTCGTGAATGTATGCCCTGGGGAGCACTCCCGGAGTCCCACGCGAGGACGCTCCGATGAGCAGAAACCCTTGAACGGATACAGGCTATACTCCCCGGACGATCGTCAGCAAAATTTCAGATTTCGACCACATGTGGTATACCCGCGATCTCATTCTCGTCGAAAGAAGAGCAAAAGAAGTAGAAAGAATTCAATCGTATTTCCCGTCCGACGCAGAGACAAGTACAATCTTTAATATACGCATCCCCCTTGGCGAAGGGCTCGTGCCATCCAATTCTGATTATCGTAACGCGTACCTATAGTAATATGTGTGTAACGTGGAATGAAATTCGGCGGGCGTCGTTTCGCGAGACAACCCGTTCGCCGTTACAAATACTCGCAGTCTCGTAGTAAGAAGAACGTTTATGGCAGCGCTCGGAACGTGTATCGCCGGGACGTGAGGTAGTTACGGGAAAAATCGGGCGCGAGAAAAGCGACTCGTACTTGTAGATTCCTCCCGAGAGGCGACGGCCTCTTCTCTTCGCGGAGCCAATTTACCGGAACATTAGCCGCGGACGAGGTATTCCTACGACCCCGTCTATTATTGCCGGCTACGATCGATTTGGTTAAAATAAATCAGGCCATCTCCGATCGACTCAAATTTTATTAACCGTTTCGACCTAAAGAATTGCCGTCAATTCTCAACGGATCGATATGCCCGGCAGAAAGAATTGTAATTTGTTTCGTTTTCTTTTTCTCTCTTCAATTCCTACCCCCCGGAACGGCGTCCTATTGTTGCTCTCTTTGAGTTTGAGAAACGAATTCGCCGGGAGTTTTTCCTCGAACGGAGAAGTCGAATTACTTTCGCGCAGATACAATACGGCCGGTTGCTCGTTCGCGTCCCATAACAGGAGGGTCGTTTTTATTAATGCACGAGAAGAGGGGGACGTAAGCGGCTTACCCCGTGCAATTAAAATGTTTCTTTAAATACCCGGCTTGTCGACTTTATTCTAGACGGTAGAAAGCTGTGTTCAAATCCTTGCTCGTTATAGTTGCTCGTCGATATACGCGGAAAACGTGCACGCGTACGTCGACGTACGTACGTACATTTCGTCCCTCATTACAATTTGGTAACGAGTGCGCGACGTGTCGCTGTAGATAACGACCACGTTTTAATCTGTCCCTTGGCTTTAACTCGGATTCGTCAGAATAAGTAACTATGCGGGTTAACTTAAAAGAATTCCTAATAAAAAACGGGAACTTGAAGAACGCCGCGTAACGAATTTTTAAACAAATCTTCGCGTCTCTATTAACACGAGCGCTTGTAATCAGTTCGCGGTGGACCTGGTGATGACGCGAATGGAGGCTCGATCTCGCGGCACGGAGAAAAAGATCGTTAAGTATTAAAAAAAAGGATTGAGCACACAGAGAATTTGGAAATTGTTCGCGGTAGTGGTCTTCTGGCGAAGGCGACGATATGGAAGAAGTAGATAGAGGAGAACGTGGTTTATGGGGCCTACCTCGAAGCCGCTGATGGTATGCCTTGTTACCGGGAGAATCCAGCTCCCTCGGGTAATATCGTATACAATTATGTCCACGGAAGGGAAGATATGCATTATGGATGCCTGGTAAATCATGTCGCAGGCTTGGTTAACTCTGCAAATGGTCTGCCGAATCACGCCTCGCAACGATAAGCAAACCTTCCTTTCTTTTATCGAGTAACACTCGCCTCCTCTAAACAACAAAATTCCATGACGTTATGTACTACATCGGATATAAATAAAGCTGGAATAAAAATCAAATGAAAAAATGGTGTAACGAGTTAAAATCGTTGAAGGGACGGACTGCCGGAGGAGCCTAAGATTTGTTCAAGGGAAAACGTAGCATGACATAGAGCACACTTTATTTCTTAATTAGTGATAATAATTATTTAGCATTGACCGAAATCGGAGTACATTTTCTTTGATCGGAGTTCAATAATCATAATAGATTAATTTATATTAATATAAGTGTAATTAATCGTAATGTATTGTCTGAAAGTATCACTGCTTTGCATCCACTGGTCGTTTCCTCGCGCTTCCTCGACAACAACCGAAGGTATCAACAATACGAGATCAGAAGTCTGACTAAAACGTAGCTTAAATTAAAAAAAAAAAACAAGAGAAGAGATCTGCCGTCGACGAAATTCGAAGAATGCGAGAATAGGTCGGCAAGAAACAGAAGGAACTGAAGTGAAGAAACGAAAGCAGCGTGTGTCGAAGTAAGAAAAGAAAAGGGGTGAAAAAACGTGGCGTCCGTAATTCGATTCTTCCAGACCAAGGATGCCCAGTGACTTTGCGGGGAACGATAGATTCGACCCCGAAATAGTTAGATTACAATTAAAATGCGGAGAACTTGTCACTTCGAACGGAATCTCGTGCGTCACAAATTACCTATTCATTCTCTTTATTTCTCTCTCATTATGCAAACTACTTTGAAGAGCTATCTAGAGCAGACCGGTGTATCGAAAGCAATCGTGCCGATGAATAAACGAGATCGACCGAAGATCAGAACCGTTCGTCTACAACAAATTTTAATTTCGATTACAAAGTCAAAAGAGCGATGATGATTCTGTGGGTAAACCAGGGCGTTGAATATTTGCTAGAACGTCGTTCGAAAAGAAGGCAAGCCCTCCGCAGAACAATATTCAACATTTAACAATAGCCAACATGTATAGAGTAAGATACCAATTTTTCCGTTCTCCTTTTTTCTTCTTTTTTTTTCCCGTTGTGAGTTATACTTGCTTCTTTTATTTTATACTTCGTTCCACGATCGTATTATAATTGTTTTGTATCAACAGACGAACAAAGACCGCGTAGGTAACTCGCAAAACTTTTTCTTACGTGAAAATAAATATATATCACGCGACGAGAATTAATCTTCCTGCGATACTCTCTCTCTCTCTCTCTCTCTCTCTCTCTCTCTCCCCGCATTGTCTCCCCTTATTTCTTTATCATAAAACATTGTCAATTGGTACCAGTAGCAGTGTTTCTCAAACCGCAAGAGGACAATCTCGGTGACGTGTCTCTCGTTCCATATCGTATTGCTATTCGTAATTGGCGACGCAAGTCATCTACTCGATTTCTTGGCTCGTTACCCGACGACAGGTCGTCTTAACGGCGAAGTTTGGAAGATAAAACTCGCGCCTCACTAATTTTCANATCGTATTGCTATTCGTAATTGGCGACGCAAGTCATCTACTCGATTTCTCGGCTCGTTACCCGACGACAGGTCGTCTTAACGGCGAAGTTTGGAAGATAAAACTCGCGCCTCACTAATTTTTAATATTCTTTATTATAATTGACGAAATTCCTAGCGGCGGCTAGCGCTCGAAAGAACATGAAGCTATCACAACCTGTGGTTTTGTAGCTACGATCGACCAGACGGATATACAAACTTGCGACTATCGGTCTGTACATTTAAAAATCGATAAACTATGAAAACTTCACTCTCCCCTTCCTCCTCCTATGTTATTCTACAATTGTCCGTTACGTTCTTCCACAGCGCGCACACGTCCTGCAAGACAATAAAACCGCGAAGAACGAGAGTATTCCTATGTTCCCCGTTGCGTTACTCGAAGAGCAAGAGAGAAGGAGGAGACCTATTTAACACCGGTTCGGAAGAAATTTGTCGATCCCGTAGTGTCGTCTCTCTCCCGTTTCCCTGTTCGCTTTCACGATCGTGAGAAACACTGGTCCAGCGTTCGCGACAACCGATTTGAACAGCGTTCACGTTAAACTTTTAATATTTCACAACATCGATAACATCTCGAATCAATTATTTTGTTTCTCAGAAAAACGTTTTCATGCGACTCACGATGAATTATTATAATATAGCTAAACGTATTTATAATCAATATTTCTCTTTCCTCGTCTTTTCTCCCCGCACCTTCCGTCGCATCTGCGTCCCTTGCAATGACTCAACGATCGAACGCTAATGACGATAGCCGAACGAGTGGTAATTGCATTGTGTTCGAATACGCGCCGACCGATAGAATTTTTCTTTCAAATCAATCTGCACACGTCCCGTCGTGATTCATACGACACTGGCTGTACGAAACACGTCGACTGGAACGGTTCGGAATGCAAGGTAAGGCCCAGAACTTCATTTTTTTTACCACCGTGTAAACGTTTCGACCGGCCCGACCCGGCGAATGGAAAAATATGCGAGTTATAACAAATAATGCTATCGCGAGCGTCGCAGTCGTCACGTTGCCGCCGTCATCCGGCGCAACACACACACTTACGTATATGTATTTATAATATATATATGTATATGTATATATATTATAATACGCGTGTATATATAAGTTATATATATATACTCTAAACGTTATTACAGTATTATGCTTAGCAAATGAAAATATTTTATACGATTTACCTAAAATCCACGTGTGGCAACGAATAATCGAGTTCTCCTTAGTTACTTTCATTGTTCTGGCGGTTTAACTCTCGTACAAAGTCCGGAGCGGAGGAAAAACATTGAATACGATATCTACACTCTATTTTCTTCCGAGAATTCCTTCGTTTCAGCAGCGGTTCCACGAAAACGAAATCGTGGATGAATAAGAAAAATCAACTGAACGATCTAACGGCCTTCCTTTACCCGCGATATNAGGAAAAACATTGAATACGATATCTACACTCTATTTTCTTCCGAGAATTTCTTCGTTTCAGCAGCGGTTCCACGAAAACGAAATCGCGGATGAATAAGGAAAATCAATCGAACGATCTAACGGCCTTCCTTTATGGATGTGGAATAATCACTCTACTCTCATCAAATTACCGATCTAATCGATGACTTTGTGGAAGAGGTTCGCCGCCACTTTTTGACAATTGCTTATTCAAATGAAATCCTAACTGCCTATGTCGATCTCGACTAAATGAACGAGAATAACAAACGATACGACGAAACGAGGCAATGAATTTTCTATGTATAAGTATATATATATATATATGTATAATATATAATAATATATGTACGTATGTAATTAACTTACGATCGATAATTATGAGTTATGCGGCTTGTCTCCTTTCTGTCGTCGTGCGGACCAACGCAACAAGATGGGCATGATTCCGATGAGGGTCACTCTCACTCTCTCATTAACATTCTCTCCCTCACTTGCGCAACAGGAACCGTGCGTGTAAAAACGAATATAAAAAACAACTGTAACAAACACATAAAAATAAAACACGAATGTAAAACCGTGATGATTGACGGGGGGATTAAATCTACCGCGTGCATCGGACGACGCTTAAAATAATATCTTAAAAACGAGGACTCGACTAAAAAACAACAAGCCGATCGAGCGGATGGAAAATACTTGAGGTAAAGAGTATTCGTTAGAACGGAAGAGTTATTCGATGCAGTTTTGCCGCTTACTTTGTGCAATTGAACTTTCGATGAGAAAAACTATAGAGCGATGTGTTCGGCAAATCACGAATGACACATGCGACGATAGTTTTTCTTGTCCTGTTCGATACGAGAACTCGCCCCAGACTGCGGATACCTATGCACATCGCTCTACGCCTTATAGATAGGACCGACTCCACTACGTTTATCTATACTTCTGTGCAATTACGCTCCCCGCGGGCATACATATACAAACTCGTATCCGCAGCCTCGCTAACGTGTATACGTGTCTCTACCGTTGTATACATGATTATACGTGTGTACTTACTCGTAGAATAATGTTACGCCTCATACACATGGATGTATGTATACCGTAATCTGGTTTGCTACGCGCGCGAAGGTCCTTACGTCGATAAAAGACATCGTAATGTAACATCGTATATGTACATTAACATGCGTGTATAGAACTATTCTCGGAGACAATAGAGAAAGGGGAAACGAAAAAACGATCGAGAATAGAGTAAAACCTTGCGGAGGGGAATTCATCCGTTTCGAACAAGTCTAACGTGTAATAGTAACGTAAGTGATCTCGATAGAGACGATAGTATTGAAAGAGAAACTGTTTAGGCTAATTGGAGCGTAAGACAATTGTTACGGTGAACGAATGCTCAGGTTCTTTCTTTGGTTTCGAGACGCTCGAGCGTCTCCCCTTAATTAGGTAATGGCACTACGACTTGCACGTATGTTACTGGGAAGTAACCAGTGCGACCGTTCAAGCTACCCTCGAACCAGTTCTCGTCGATCTTCTTGATCAAATTGATCGTATCGTGTTCCTGAAAAAAGAGAACAAACACGAGATGCGTTAAAACATTAATCGAGACGTTACGTAAACTGATTACTCACTTTGAAACCGAGTTCCCCTTCGTTTTCCGGTTCGAAATCGTACAGTGCCGTGCAGCACGGTTGTCTCGTCAACGGGGTTCGGGCTGGCGATTTGCTCGGAGAGGGCAAAGGTGAAGCTGAAACACGATCGCGTTAAAAGAATCTCATAAACCGAGCAACGGAACGCTGGGCTAGCTGCGACAGCCACAAATCAGGAATCGCTAATCATCTGCTTTGTGAATCTAATCTAGGATAAAATATAAAAGAATGAGGAGAAATTAAATGACTGTGAAGATACAGTGGACCACTGTACCTGAGAAATGAAAAATACCTCGTACGATCGTCGTACCATGCGTGTATCGATAATTGCGAACGTGCTAAAAGGACAAATGATACTACGGGAAATACAGAAGAGGGGAGGCAGCAATTTTTTTTTGTATCGGTTACAAGTTTTACATAAAAAGCGACAGGATCGAAATAGAATAGTTGTTCGATCCGACACGACTACATTTAGAGAAGTTGCCAGCCGCATGCAAAATTTACCATTGGCAGATTGTGGCGGGTTTCCGGATGGGAATAGCTCTAGCTGCGAGCGCCTGTCCACGTGAATCGGAGACCCGGCTCGACTTGACCCTACATCGTGTCAGAATGACAGACATTCAAATATGCGAGAGTATACATACACAGAGATCAGTCGGACAACGAGTATAGTGTGTTAGTGTTTGCTGTAGTAATTAAATGATTCGTGTACGAATTAATAAAACGACCTGTGCCTTTGAACCAAGTATTGTTTTGTTAAAGTCCATCCGATAGCGAGAGGGACGACGAAAAAATCCAGCACGAGGAAAGAGTAAGAACAGTATACACGGCCACAGTGTACAGTTGCAGGACACGTAGAAAGATTTCGCATGACAGGAGTAAGAGGAATTGAGAGAGAACAGACAACGAAGTCATTACCAATCCTCGTATGTGTATGTGTAAAATTGTGTTTTACCGTGAAGGGAGAAGTTCCCACCATTCATAGCATCCGATATTGGTATCGCGTCGACATGTAAATCGGCCAGTGTCTTCGGGACGAACTCCATCTTCGGTTTGCTCGCGGCCTCGTCTTTTCTGTATTCGGGCACGTTAAATCACGATGTTAAACAACAATTTTCGTAATGGATATGTTATGGATAATTTAACACGTACTTCTCTAACAGCGTTTCCGTTAATGTTCTTAGAACCTCGATACACTGCTGATGGTACTCCAAAAGAGCCTCGCTGAAAGTTGCCAACTGTGCCACTTGTTCTACCTGGAAACCAGTTCATTATTATCGAATTGTCCGTATTAGAATGGCTCGTAATTCGTGTTCTATAATTACATCGTTCTCCAAGAGATTGAACATGCCGAGTTGCGCCAAATGTAAACTCTCTGCGAACTTCTCCTCGGCTTGACGAATCTCGTCGTCTGAAACGTGAGAACCTGCTCGCAAAATTTGCGCCGGGGTAGATATTAAAAACTGTACTACTGGGTTGCATCAATGCCTAACTTCGGTAAATAACGATATATATACAACATATATTCATATGTACATGTGTAGAAAATAAAAAGAAATTTCGGCAAAAGTAAAGTTATCAAAGTGTTCTTCTTTTCTTGTCTAAACGCATACGCAAGCATGTACCAACGCTGTCTTGAACGTTGTCTACTGGTGAATAATTGAATCGTTGCCTCGCACGACGAAACAAAACGAAAAGAAAACATTTAACTTTCTTCTACAAAAGAAGCGTAAAACAAAAACCAAAGGACGGGGGTTAGTATTCGACCGCGAAGAAGTCACGTACCGGTGTACGGTGACGAAGAAGACTTCGCTGGACTTCCAAAATGTGGGCTGGATGACCTTTTTCCAGCGGCTAACGATTAAGAGTGCAAAGAAAGAGAAACGGGAAAAATGAAATCTCTTCTTTTGTCGCATGCAAAATTATTGAATAATTCGCGAGTACGACAAATAAAATGACGATACCATCGATCAACTATGTATATATATGTCTCATGCGCGTTAAGCAAAATGAACAAGTGCGTTTGAACTAAATGTTGGTAACAGAAGAACGCATGCTCAAATTGTACGATGCAGTTCTATTCTCTTCACGCGAAACATTATTCTCGAACGTTAAAACGAAACGGATGCACGTATGTATAATTGCGAACGGCACGCGTCCGTTCAATTTTCAGCGAGAGCGCGACGTGTTGAGCTCTCCGCCCGTTGCTGTACTTGGATAAATCAATAAACGACGCGAGAAGATAAAGTCAGTTCGCGGCCAAGTGTACCTTTCGCTTGACGTCTCCGCTTGCAGTCGAAGTCCAGCCTTCGTCCCTGGAGCTTTTTCCGGTGATGCTGAAAACAAGAAGGAACACGCGTTCGCCAAAAAGCCGCGAGACTCCGAAACGAGGGCAACTCACCATCACTTCTTTCAGGTCTTTGGTCTGCAGATGATGCAAAGGCTCGAGGAAGTTCTGTTTAATGTTATCGTCCAACGAGTATTTCACGTCCGCCATCTGCTTCATCGCCTCGCCCATTTCTATAAGAGCCTGAGCTACGAGAACGAATTTCGTAAGATAAATGAGTCGAATTCACGCGATCTAGTTGGCTTCTGACTAAAGTACTAGTATAAGTAAACGGAAATGTTCACCGGAGACTAGAAGCCACGGAAGCTACTTGAAAAGTTTTGTTTAAGCTCGGCCCTCTCGGGCAGCGATTAATTACAAGCTGAAATCGAACGGTCGGAACATACCAAAAACACTGTCCTCGCCCAATTTCTTTCCGTAAGTGAGCATGCAATCGCCGAGAACACCCTCGGGCTGGGGATAAGTCGAGGCTTTCGCCTGACCGCTAAGTTTGCTTATGCCCTTGACCGCTGCCATCTTCGCTCTGGCCGTCGGGTTTGGTTGAAGGAATTCTTTCGTTTTCAATTGTAACTCCTCCACGAGCTCGTACGTGACATCAGTTTTCTGTGATCAAAAGGGTGTCACACATCATCCAGTGAATCAATCCATTTCGCTGGAAGGCTTTTTCTAGGATACTCCTCGAAAGTTTTATTTATTCTCCGGAATAAAATTCCCGAGTAATAAGAGAAAAAATAACGCGAGGAAATTTCATATAAGGAGATCGATCCAAGGTTAAAAGCGACACGCCAGATGAACACCTGAGAAACCTTACAAATGTAGAAACGTGTAGTAGTAGCACTCACCCTCTCCATGTCCATGAAGTCGACGTCGAGCTTTGTTCCTTCCGCTCCGCCCATCTTCTCCGTCATATACTGAAAAATGTAACGTTATTAACAAACGAAATCATACGTCGTAAAAGTCGACCGTCCAACGTCGACTAATCGGTCGTAAATCGTGAAAGACGAAACGAGACGCCCTACGGGTAAAAAAAAAAGTGGACACGGGTGAAACGGAGTAAATGTTTGAAAAAGGGGAGAAAATGTCAGTGGCAGGTTCCTCGGATCAATAATATCTGCAATCAATCGGTTTAAGGGTGATACGTCTGTTGAGATTTTGCCAACGAGCATACCGAAGTTCAGGAGATAACGAGCGACGAACGACGAGCCATACGAGAGCGCTGGGAAATTTAATTAACGCGATGTAACAAAAATTAATTTGCGGTCAATCCTGCGCGTGCCGGTAACAATAAAATAATGGGGTCCTTGAAAATCGTGAAAGTCAGGCAACACGATTATTCGACGAAGGTCTCGGAAGACCGTGACCCATATTTAACGGTGACCCACTGGCTAGTTAGTAGGTACCACACGCGGGAACACGGCTAGTATCGCCGATTAACGTCGGGTCCTAGAGTAAATCTGACCCGTATAATGCCAGTTGCAATGTCACGTGCCGCTTCTTTCGAATTTATTCGCCGACTCTCCCGACTTTATTGGGACACGTACTGGCATTAAATATTCTTCGAACGCGTTACCGCCCGAACCCCGGTTCGTCAAACTTGCTATAGCTCGGTTCCCTTTTAATCTTATCAGTATGCATGTTCTTGTTAAAGAAGAAATGATTCCATTTATAAAAGGTTGCACTTGAACGGTTCGTTTGGCGATTGTATTTCCGATAATAATTCCGACGGAGTAAAAATGAATTGATGCTTTCAAATTAGAACGGACGAAGAAAGGTAATCGTATAAATGAATATAAATTTCCATGAATCGGGAACCGCGTCTTTCTATGATTCCAGTTAAAAGCATCCCTCGTAGCCTCGAGTATCGTTTCCTAGATTCCGCTTAAAAAGCCGGTGAACTTTGAATTAAGCTCGAGCCCTCGTGAAATGCACAGGGAGCCTCATCGAAATTATCTCCGTTATTTGCATCACTTTCGCGGAGAGGCCGGCACGGTCGACGAATCTCACGGTGCCACCGCGACGTTTATAAAACGGCTTTTTTGGAAATGAATTAAGAATGATTTCTGCGATCGAAGTTAGACGTTTCTGTCAGATGTCTTTCAAAACCAGGTCAAAAAGTTGGATCGCGATATTCGCGGACACCGATTGTGCAGGACCCCCTTCTTGGCAGTTTCATCTTTTTCCCTTCCAACTCTTGGCTTAATAACGATACTTTCGTCCCCCAACGAGTTCCAATGGTGACCTACGAGACATTAAATGGATCCGCTAATCGTGCCAATACCCGTTGCTCGGATAGATAAATGTCGAGCATCGTATTTTAATTTAAGCAGCTGCGTTTTTGATAAATATCGCGGCGGCGAAAGGTCACCGCAAAGGGTAAAACGTGATAAAAAGTCCGATATCCGATTGATCGCTATCTCCGATTTTAGCAGGCATCGTAGAATAGAATATAATGACGCGGCATAGCGTAGCGCGGCAACTTCCCTTCTGCGGGAATAAATATGGAATTTAAAAGGGACCGGCACTCACCTGATTGGCTTTGTTAATTTGTTTCTTCAAACCTGCGAACGCCATGGTGATAGTGTTACGGTACTCCGATTAAACAGGAAAGAACAGAAGGCCTGGAACAGAGAGAAAGCGGCGACTAATCGAAGGTGTATTATAATCGGAAGAGATTTTGGAGAAACAATGAAGGAAACGGGGTTTGAATTTATGACTGGCCGATTGGCCGTCCGCCAAACGTCCACGGACGGATGATTTTCAATGTTATCGATCGACCACGTTTTTCAGCATGACTTAAATACTTCTGCTGTAATGATCGCGGATACCTACACGCGACAAGCAATAACGTCGCCGTTACTCTAGCACGTACGTACGTACACATCTCGTGCGACGAGAATGACTGACACCGCGTTTACGGTGTACGATCGGAGAAAATTACATCACGCACATGCATCGCGACGATCTACCCTCGAATGGTACGCGGTTTCTTTCTACGAGTCTCTTTCCATCGCGCAATAAAGACGCCAACTCCAAAAATAGAGTGTCACGTTCATAAAGAGGAATTAACGGCTGCCGTCCCTCTTAATAAGTTGCACGCTCCTTCGAGGAGGACAGAACAAGTGCCGTAGGAATAAGGGCAAAGGTTGCACGTACGAGGGAACAAGGTTCTCCTAGGTGTACTCAATAACAGGCTAACAACGGCCATAATGCAACCAGCGATTAAACGAACGGAGAGTACGATAACGAAACTCATTTAATTCGTCGTGTCCTAGCTTTCGCGGCGGACCTTAATTCTGCATTAANTAATGATCGCGGATACCTACACGCGACAAGCAATAACGTCGCCGTTACTCTAGCACGTACGTACGTACACATCTCGTGCGACGAGAATGACTGACACCGCGTTTACGGTGTACGATCGGAGAAAATTACATCACGCACATGCATCGCGACGATCTACCCTCGAATGGTACGCGGTTTCTTTCTACGAGTCTCTTTCCATCGCGCAATAAAGACGCCAACTCCAAAAATAGAGTGTCACGTTCATAAAGAGGAATTAACGGCTGCCGTCCCTCTTAATAAGTTGCACGCTCCTTCGAGGAGGACAGAACAAGTGCCGTAGGAATAAGGGCAAAGGTTGCACGTACGAGGGAACAAGGTTCTCCTAGGTGTACTCAATAACAGGCTAACAACGGCCATAATGCAACCAGCGATTAAACGAACGGAGAGTACGATAACGAAACTCATTTAATTCGTCGTGTCCTAGCTTTCGCGGCGGACCTTAATTCTGCATTAACGCTATGAACTAGTTCCGCGAATTCTCTGCGAATCTCCGAATTGATTAATCGCGCGAATATACGGCGCGTATGAAAAAATCGAAACGTGTTTCATTCTCGTGGCTCGCGATTAAATCTATGCAGCTCTCGCGAACAAGACTCGAAAGTCGATATTTACTTGGCGACTAAACGAAAACGGAGACCCCGTCGCCAGATGCGAATGTGACGAACGAATCTCTCACCTAGAACTAGAGCTCGGAACGTCGCGTTCTTATGACACCTTTCGTTAACGCTTGGCCGCCGATCGCCCACCAACGAGACCGCAACGACGACGATGTTCGAGGCACGAAAACTTGATGGGAGCCGAGATCCGCGTGGACCATGAGCACCACGAGCACCACCGACTACTCGTACGTGGTCGGTTTCGTACACTGCGCCTCTTCCTCGAGGGGTAGTTTTCTACCAGACGATCGATACCCGGCTACGATTCTCTCTCTCTTCCTCCACCCGCGCAACCGTCCCTCGCTCTCTCCCGTTCGCTCGTCTAACCTCCGTCTCTGTCCAATTTCCCTTTCTCCTCCTCGTTCGCCAATTTGCTCACTCCCATTATTCCTCTCTCTTTATCTCTCTCCCTGATCCTCCCCCGAACGTCTCCGTCATTCTATTTCTCTTCCACTCCCGACGTTTCCTTCGAAAGTTCTCCGCTCGACTCTTTGCCATACCGTCCTTTCTTCATCCCTTTCCTCTTGCTCCC
>SMSR01008277.1:1983-13652 GCA_019453355.1 Ceratina japonica
TTTGAGGAAGACCAGGTCTCAGAACGCAGAATACAGGCACACGTTTAGAATTGACGCAGGGTTTATGGCCAATGCTATACGCAGGGTTCAGAGAACGAACGGTTAGCGAGTTGCGAACCCGCAGTTTTGGACCTGGTTATAAAACTTTACACAAAGATAGATTAGGAGATAGAAAAAGCTATGGTAAAAGTTTTAAGGAGCTCCTTTGCATCTGAAGCGAGAAATTAATGTTTTAATTTTCTGTGATTTAACACGGGCTCTTATGAGAAATCGTACTTTTTGGCTCTTAAAATTATGATATTTCAGCAACAAACGGCAAGATTTTAATGATTTTTTTAACGATAGTACAAGAATCTTCAACCATATGAATAATGATTGTCATAAATTTCGGCTGTAAAATTGAAATTACAATTTAATTAATAATAAAAATTCAAACAATAAGACTAAAATACAATTGACATTTATAGTAGATAAAAAATGTAATGATTCTTATTTTCGGTTGTTACATTTTGGCTATATAAATCGGAATTAAAATTAAAAATCAAACAATAAAACTAAAATACAATTAGTATACATACTTTTCATAATTTATAATGATTTCTATAGCGGCCAGAATTTATTATTATTTAAAATTCCATGATCATTTATAGATTTATAGTAAAAAAATGTAATGATCGTTATTATATTTTAGGGAACAGTTATAACCACACATCTCAAACTTGCCTATTCGTTTACCGTTTCACGAAAACGTGTTACTTATACTGAAATGACCGCGCATGCGCGAAAAACCCGTCCAATACAGTGCTGGGATATTGGCCGGGTTTTTTCGCGCATGCGCGGTCATTTCAGTATAAGTAGCGTACAAATTTCGATAAAATAAGGTCCTGTGACCGCCCTGCGTCCTTTTGCAGAAATAATTACAATGTAGACATGGACAATGAATATGCATTTTAAATTAAATGAAATATTTAGTTATTTATACCAGGGAAGGATTCTTAGCATAAGGAAGGCAAGGATTCTAAAATACTTGTAAGCAGAATATAATGAACAAATAAAATATTTTATTCGGCAGAAGCAATAATTAAAGAATGCCAACATTTGTTGCTGGGACAAGGGAAACCTTATCAGCATTCATAAAACAAAGATTACATTCATCGCAATGAACATAAATATCTTTTATAAACAGAAGTTATATTATATATAATAAAATTTGAAAGTAATTTATAATACTTTAAACTTGTTCATTCCTGCTCTAACCATGAGAACCTCAATCAACCGTCAAAAGCCGCTTAGGCGCCAAGATGCGCGCGTCATAATACGTTACTGAAATGGCCGTGCACGCGCGAAGAAACCCTGCCAATATCCCAGCATTGGTCCAATATCCCAGCACTATACTGGCTACACAGTCTGTCACAGTATACCGAGTATTCCTGTACTGTGGTAATGTTGTGAATCAGTGTGAATTATTGTTAACTACTGTGAATCACTTCAAGCTACAAGAGTTTAATCGTATCTCTCATAAGTGATGATAAAGTCGGTAGATTCGTATTAGCGTCTTCCGACCGAATTTTTGTTGTGGCATTAACCTCCATTTCGAACTTTCGAAATTCAGTCTTTTGTTATTCGTTCCAATCCGTTGGAGTTTGACCCGCCATCTCCGTTGTGTAACGGTCGGCAGTACGTAACCCCAGTTAAGATAGAATTTAGTAAGTAAAACAATATTATTGTTAATTTAAGGGTATACAGGAGGCTCGAGCCAACTCCGAATTTATCTTGGAACCTTGGAAGCCTCATGCGGAGAAACTATTAGTAAAGAATAGACTGATTCTTGTCTCTCCTGCGTAACTCTATCCGAATCCGAGCTAAATAGTTATTTTTGTCACTGTGGGAAACACCATTTTTGGTAAATTTGATTTTACGGTATAGTATAGCAGAAAATCCTTTCCGGTCGTCTCGTGGCTATCATCGCGGTAGCGTAGCAACTCTTAGACGGAGCCCGCGCTTAAAAACTTTAATGCATACATGAAAACTTATAGAAAAAAAGGATATTTATGAATAACAAGAGTATGTAAATTGGAACAAAACATTTACTTAAGAAAAAAAGAATTGTACAACTATTTTAATAAAATTTTGACTTTGGTCAATTCTTAGCACGATCAACTGTTTCTTTTTTTATCTTGCAAAATGCAAAACAATTGTTTAAGATTCGATTTAATTAAAATTACATATTCTTACTTACCTACAGACATTATTCATCTTGCTAGTAACAAACAAACGTTTCCAAATTGGAGTTTCATAAACGTGGGTATAAATGGATGGTTTTATACGATTGAAGTGAAGAGACGGAAAACAAGTTTCTAACGGCGACGGAAGATTTGAGGCCAATAATCATTAGTAAACTTTTTGACGGAGGTTCGCGTCCTATCACCGCACGTATTTTTTTTTTTCTCATATTTACTGTTCAACGAACAAACCTCATTATTTAAATAAATTTTTTAATGATTTCAGAATATTTTAACAATGAGTAGGCAATATTCCTTTCGTGACAGTGCATTGCTTTGATAGTGAAAGCAGTGCTTGGCTTTCTAATTCCACTGCGATACCACGATTAAAACAATGTACTAATACTTCAATATTTGACATATATAGTTTTTTATTTTTTTCATTGACAGGAAATTGACGCGCCAAACCTAAAAGTATAGGAAAATCATGAATAATCCTTGCGACAGTATGAATGTACCATAAGAACACGAGTATTTTACATTTTTCAACAACAAAATCGAAGAACATTCTCAGATATGTCTAGTTATGTTACGGACACGTCAAATTTTTTTTATTATTGTCCCTATAATATGTAACGAAT
The DNA here is from genome assembly GCA_019453355.1 of Ceratina japonica. Classification (NCBI taxonomy): domain Eukaryota; kingdom Metazoa; phylum Arthropoda; class Insecta; order Hymenoptera; family Apidae; genus Ceratina; species Ceratina japonica. The sequence goes on from SMSR01008277.1 coordinate 4,847, forward strand.
TATAAATAAAAATTCCACTGTGCATTATTATTGTTTTTTCAATGCTCTGTACGCGTGTGCGTTCAATGTCTGACTTAAAAAACATTTTTCGTTGTACTGCTTTTGCTCTGTTCCACTCTATGTATGTGTGTCGACTGTAATGTACAAATTATGGAATAAATAAAAAGGAAAAAAGAAATGAAATGTCTGAGTTTCGAACACACGGAGCTTCGAAGATTCCGAGATTCCCGAGGAGACCGTGAGTTTACAATTTGCTGGACTGACAATCAGCACGCACACATGCGCGTGTCATATCAATCCATACGTCAATCCACACTCCACACGAGCACCTTCTTTCCGAAAATGTCCGAACCTGACCGACCGGAGTATAATATAGTAGTTAGAATTCAAACGAATCGAATTTGGCGATTTTCACTATTCAAATATTATGAGACGATGAGGCAATATTTTCTTATGATCTTTTATCCTAAATATTCTTTGTACAATTTCACACGTCGCTACAGAGCCTGATTTTCTAATTCCGCTCTTGCAACTGAGAAAAACACACATTTGTACAGAGAAAATTTTTGTATATCAATTTTTCCAAAAAAGGGCTCTGTAGGGCCCTAGATATGTTTCCTAAACAAGAATATGTAAATTTTATAGCATTTTTCTCAAAATTACGTCCAAAAAATGTGAATAACTTTTTCGTAGTTCGCATTTTCTCCGCCAGGAGTGCTGGTCTTTGTTTGTTGTGTTGTTAGGTATCCATTATTCCCGAAATTATTATAATTTTACGACACGCGCCTTCATGCGAGGTTTCCGGTCGCCGAAGGTTAACGATCGCGGAATCTAGCGCGTAAGCATTTAGCCACGCGCTAATATAAAACTGCTGCGTCGAACTTCTGCGGAACGCCCGTTGCCAGGCTAGAGGAAATGCAAAGCTGGGCTTTACCCCCAGACGTTTCCAGGCCTAGCAACAGGGTTCGGCAGAAGACAATAAAACCACACGCACTGGGCAGCTCCGGGCTTTTTTGCAGTAGATACTTGTACTTTCAATCGCGTACGCGTTAGAGTTCGGACGTTAACGAAACCACCGAAGGTTCTCGTTTAGATCACGCTCGACCATCGGTCATTGTTCAGAGTTTCTCCGGGCTAACGATAGCCCATAACGGTAATTCGGGGGTGCCTGTGCAACCGAGTAGGACCACCGTGATCTGCAATCCTCCGAACTCCAAGCGTCGACATCCGAGTAAAGGCCGCCGCTTATAACATAAGACTGCGAATCCGATCTGGCGCGTGTCAACCTGTCTAGACTATCGTAAGTGAAATTATACACATATACTTCTCAGGAATAAACCGTATCGTTGCATTATCTAAACGTGACATAACCCTACGAATCTCCCGTCCTTCCGTACAACTGACTCGATCCGGATATCAGCACGCCTAGTAATTCAAAGAGTACGTCCCGAAACGTTGGGACGTAACAGTGTGACTCCTGTACACCCTTAGCAAAGATTTAAAAATTATTAACATAATAAGATATAGGATACAAAAAAGGAAATGAGGGAAATCACACGGTTAAACTTTTAGGTCATTGAGATCAGATAAAAGCGGGCTGGTTTATCGTGTCTCATTCTTATCAACTAGTTTTGATAAATAACTAAACATATACAGGGTGTAAACCTACAGGTGGGACATTTTTTAAGGACGTATTCTAGGGTCAAAAATAAGACGAAAATGAAGAGAGAAAAAATTGCGTTTGGGGCTTCGTTAGTTATTTATTAACATTTAAAAATTTGACATTTTTGCCCCTAAAATTGACAATCCGACGCGCACCGGCCGTATGGATATTTCGTTTCGATACATAAAAGAGAGCATTCACCCTCCTGACTCGAAAATCCCATAGAGTGAGTTTCGATATGCTCTTGTGGATTTAACGAGTAATCAGGTTTAATGCCAGAATACATCATTTTAATATAATTTGTAATCTCCAGCACCCGAGGTGAGCCCACAAATTCCTTATAGGTACGGTCCTACTCTCGGTTATCGACATGCATCGATCGACGGTGATCAGCTTCGCGTAGCCAAAAAATATCTGCCGATGCGCGTCGGATTGTCAATTTTAGGGGCAAAAATGTCAAATTTTTAAATGTTAATAAATAACTAACGAAGCCCCAAACGCAATTTTCTCTCTCTTCATTTTCGTCTTATTTTCGACCCTAGAATACGTCCTTAAAAAATGTCCCACCTGTAGGTTTACACCCTGTATACATACATATATCGATAGCCGATAAGAAAAATGTTGCCCACACCTGGAACGAGCAGTGAATAAAATGACTTGGACTCTGCCATCCGCCGAGGGAATTTAGACGTAGTTAGTCATTTAATTGGTAATAATCCCTTACCGGAGGGAGGATACTCTTTATTATGTACAGCTATCGAACATAAGCAGAGTGAAATTGCCAAACTGCTTATAAGTAAAGGTGTCAACGTTAACAATAAGTTTCGAAACCGTACAAACACACCAGTTCACTTAGCTGTGATGAATTGCGACGTAGAAATTGGTAGAATGCTATTAAATCTCAAGACCAACGTTGACGCGGAAGGCGAGGATAGAAAAACCATTTTACATCTTGCCGTTGAACGAGAACATTCACCGTTGGTTGACGGAATTTTGTCATACTCTCCTGATATTGATAACATAAGCAATAGAAATTCACTTAGAATTGCGCTGTACGGGTCCCAGAAAAGTTTTAACCGCATCGTCGAATTCCTCCTAGAATATGGCTTTACATTTGGTCCTGAGGACGCAACTGACTCCAAATTATTGCGTATTGCTGTTGAAAAAGGATACCCAACAATTGTCGAGAATTTATTGAAATACGTTCTTGAAGTAGACGATAGGCCCGAGTTGTTAGGTATCGCTGTGAAAACCAAATCGAAAGAAATTATCGAGCTACTCTTTGTACATGGTTTTGATGTTAACGCTATCGATAAATATGGAAATTCAGCATTACATGATATTGCCCTTCCCAGAGATGACGACGTCAACCTCTGCACCATAGCAGATCGCACTAACTTTTTGTTGGAGAAGGGAGCTACTGTTAATGTTAAGACCAGAACTGGTTTAACAACGCTTCATCTAGCCATTCAGAACGGACACGAAGATGTACAAATACTCTTAGAACATGGTGCCGATGCCAACCTGGAAACTGAAAACGGCGAGAGTCCTCTTCACATTGCTATCGAGAGGAACCACACAGGAATTGCAAAGGATCTTCTAGATCGAGGAGCTTCTGTCCATTCTGTAAACCCTTGCATGAATGGGTATACACCGTTACATATGGCTTGTGAAAATGGTTGAAATGAAATTGCGGAATTGCTTGTGCGTAAAGGCGCCGATGTTAACGCTGTCGCAGAGCGTAAAATAACGCCGGTTTATCTTGCTGTGAGATCACGTAATGACGAACTAACTGCACTGCTATTAAAACACAAGGCCAACGTTGACACGGAGGATGAGAATGGTAAAACTATTTTACATCTCGCCGTTGAACAAGAAGACCCACTAATATTTTGCGAAATCCTTTCACACAATCCTGATATTGGTAACAACAGCAATAGAAATTCACTTAAAGTTTTGCTTAATGGAGGTAACGAATTTTATGACTGTATGTTCATAGAGCTAATAGAATCTGATTTTACAATTGACCCTGAGGACGCGAGTTACTCCAAATTTTTGATTGCTGTCATTGGAAAATTACACCATCAAGCAACAACTATCGAGAATTTATTGGAATTCAATGTTGAAATGAACAATATGCCCATGTCGTTAAATATCGGTGTGAAAATCAGATTGAATGAAATTATGAAAATACTCTTGGAACAGAGTTCCGATGTTAACACTATCGATGAATGTAGAAACTCGACCTTAAATGATATTCAAAGTTCCAACCAACCGTTTCTTCCCAAAGAGGACGATATCTATAGCATAATAGATCTCACTAAGGTGCTGTTGAAGAAAGGACGTTATATATATTTATTCAAAGTCCAAAATTCATTTAACAACGCTCCATCTAGCCGTTAAAAACAGACACAAAGATATCTTACAAATCCTCGCAGAAAATTGTCTCGATGTCAACTTGAAAAGTGACAGTGACGTAACACTGCTTCATTTTGCTGCGGAAAAAGGAATAGAAGATATTTGCAGATTACTAATCGAAAAAGGAGCTGACGTAAATGCCAAAGGCGAAGGTGGATTCACGGCGCTGCGCTGCATCTAGCCGCTAAGGATAAACGCAAAGGTATCGTGCAAATTCTCTTAGAAAATGGCCCCGACCTAGACATTGTTAACAAAGACGGTCAAATACCGTTCGACCTTATCAATGATCCTGATATTAGTCGTTCTCCGCTCATTCATGGCGTAGACGATTACTTCCGTCAAGACACCGAGCATAAGTTTTACATTTACTATGCATGGCACACTTATTATCAACCCGGTATTGAACCCGAGTACGATTACTATTTCAGTGATGACTGTGATTTCATATCTGACATTATCAAACGATATCTAATTAAAAGGCAAATTGCTGGCTTGAACCTGAAAATGGGAAAATTGAAGAATCTTAATATCACTGCGGACATAAACAGCCAGCCTCAGTTTGTGGAGAAATGTAAGGAAGAAATAAGAAGAATGAGAAGCACAGAGATAAACAATACTAACGCAACGTTCTATGATATGCTAAAAAAAAAGCACAAACCAAATAGCATTATATGTGAAAAATGAAGATGTTCAGGTTTTAAAACTGAACAATTACCAGAGAGAATTCCCTGAGTACGCAGGTATGATAAAAAGTTGTTTCAACAAAGGNGGTATTGAACCCGAGTACGATTACTATTTCAGTGATGACTGTGATTTCATATCTGACATTATCAAACGATATCTAATTAAAAGGCAAATTGCTGGCTTGAACCTGAAAATGGGAAAATTGAAGAATCTTAATATCACTGCGGACATAAACAGCCAGCCTCAGTTTGTGGAGAAATGTAAGGAAGAAATAAGAAGAATGAGAAGCACAGAGATAAACAATACTAACGCAACGTTCTATGATATGCTAAAAAAAAAGCACAAACCAAATAGCATTATATGTGAAAAATGAAGATGTTCAGGTTTTAAAACTGAACAATTACCAGAGAGAATTCCCTGAGTACGCAGGTATGATAAAAAGTTGTTTCAACAAAGGTCTGAAACGAAAAGTTGTTAGACGAGGGCGATAAATATTTCCACGATTGCTTTTATAGATATTATGACTCGTTACCTCGCAATTGTGTTGAACAAATATTAAACTGCCTCAATGACACGGATTTAATGACTTTGAAACAAAGAAATGCGTTCTTACGTTCTCATTAATGTTGTGTGCGTCACCAAGTCGACGCCAATTCGTGACGTTTGCTGATGATTAAATGAAAAATTACTGAATTGGCGCGAAGGAAGTTGAAATTTTACAGCAACAAGTTTGAATTTTAAATTTAAATATAATATGATCTTGTTTCTAACAGAATCAAGAAAAAATTCGTTTTATTATTGTATAAAAGTTAAGGGTATTAACGGAATTAAAAAACATCTTTCATAACAATTGTATTAATACAATTGGTGTATAGTACATATATGGAACATAAAATGGTACATAAAATTAAAGTTGTAAGCCTGATTCGTCATTTGTACTACATGAGTGTTATCAAGTTGAAACCACGTATTAAAATATTAAGGCAGTAAGTAGTAGCTGTAATTATAAAAAAAAGCGGATATACCTGTTCGATGAGTTTCTTGAAAAATTGAATCTAACGTCCTAATTTACTATATGTATATTATGTAAATTCATAAATATGTAAAATTGAAGAACATCTATTAACAAATATTTCCGTTTCGTCTTTTCAGTAGGCATTCAATTAATTAATTACAACGTTACAGAATATTTAAATTCTAATTATAAATATTATAATTTCTTGATATATTAATATAATATACAAGAACATAATTTATCTTAATTTTCATGTATTCTTCTATATTTAGACAACTAAAGATACGTAAACCAATAAAGCTCTGTTAAAATAATGGCAGCTCTGTGTGTTACAATTTATGCATTACGCTGATGAATTGTATTTATGTATGCTTAGCAATTACTCGTTCATATAAATCGAACATACGTATTTAATCATATATAAAATAAGCTTTACGTACTTCTTTTTTCAATAAATTAAATTTTGAACTATTCACAAACTCCTGTTTCAATCTTAATCCTGTAATCCTGTAATGTTATATTTTAAACTATTTACAAACTCCTGTTTCGACCTTAATTCTATAATACACTCAGATTTGTTAATAATTGTCACAGTTACTAGCAAGTGTAAAGATCCGCTTGTTACATTCTTCATGTATGGGTATGGGTAGTGATTGGCACTATCGACTAATTTCAACTATCAACTATCCAGTAATTAATCGGATTATATTATTGACTATCTAGTCAATAGTTCTTAGTATATCGTTTTTGTGGTCGTGCGTCTACATCACGATCATATCATAATCTATGGCATTCTTTGGTTTACAAGTTTGTGATTAGCTGTCAAAATACTGTGAAGCGGACTTAAATTACGTGTGAAAAAATTGTTGATTCATTAGAATTTAAAAAATATAAGAAATAAATAATTTTTTTATTTATTCATTATTAATATTTCAGTTTGAAAGAAGTATGTAATATTGTACTAGTAAAATATTAATAATTGAAAGTTTTAATTCGGTTTTAATTATAATAAATATAATTTTTTTTAAATCAGTTAAGTACTGCCGGAATTAATAATTATTTGCAATCATGAAATTATTTAGTTCTGAAAATACCTAAATGTGAGTACATGATTGTATCAATATAAACATTGAATCATCCTTTTTAGGTTTATACTTGTGAGAGAAATAGATATACAGGTTGGTCCCCTTAAGTAACGCCACCTAAATATCTCTTCAGGTTATTGTGATGTTAAAAATATTTCTTACGTAATGTGCATGGTGTCAATGGACCAATATCTGGTAAGAATATTTTTTTCCAAAGGTAATTTTTTCCAAGTTATCAAGGTCACAGGTGTTTTTTGATACATAACTAAACTTTTTTTTAATTGCATCGTGTAGCTGATCGAAAAATACATTCAGATATGTATAACAACATGACCTTGAAATGACCTTGATCTTCGAAAATTAAAGTTTAACTACCTAAATTATTTTCGCTACTATTATACGTAAGAAAAAATAAGTAAGTGGGATGTACATGGTTTTAAGACGCGCATCAGATGGTAGAAGAAAAAAATATTTTAATGGTCATTTTAACAGTTTTTTCAAGGTTACTGTATTTTTTTGCATATTAACACGTATTTTTCATAATGCAATGTTATAGTCGGCGTCAAAATGAGTTCAACGACCTACACTTCGTGACCTTGGAGTGACATTGAAAGCGAAAAAATTAATTTTAGTTTGAAGAGTACAGAAGTAATAAAACGAAAAGGATAATATCACTTTATTTTATTAGATGCTCAAAATGCTGGCCGTCCGCAGCAAGGCATGTCTGCATACGAGAAGTGAATGACTGAATGGCATTTCTTAGCAATTTTATTCTTATTATTGGTATTTCCGCGGTTCATGGTAAACTTCAATTTTCGAAGGTCATGTTGTTATACATATCTGAATGTATTTTTCGATCAGCTACACGACGCAATTAAAAAAAAATTTTGTTATGTATCAAAAAACACCTATGACCTTGATAACTTGGAAAAAAAAATTCTTACCAGATATTCGTCCACTGACACCATGCACATTACGTAAGAAATATTTTTATCATCACAATAACCTGAAGAGATATATAGGTGTCCTTACTTAAAGGGACCACCCTGTATAAAACTTTGTAAACGTAAGAATGATTTATTGTTTTATATTCCTTAGTAGTATTTATATTTGACATGTATATGGGGCATTCCATGCCAAATCGGACAGTTAAAAAATTTTTTTTTTTAATTTTCGTAATTTTTTGATATTTTTTAGTATCAATCAAAAAACTCTTTCACACAAATTTGGAGATTTTTTCGATCACCGGTTCAAAAGATATCGAATTTTGAAAAAACACGCTTTTTTTTGGTTTTTCGCTCATAACTTCAACAAAAATGGTCTAAATTCAAACTTTTTTGTTCAAAATTTTTCTCTTTTCATGTACTTTTCAAAGAAAACTACAAAAAAATTTTTTGAAAAATTGTTCTGTGTTTTTTTTTAGTTTTAAAATTTCAAACTCGTTTTCTGAAAATCGTGTGTTACGTCCCAACGTTTCGGGACGTACTCTTTGAATTACTAGACGTGCTGATATCCGGATCGAGACAGCAGTACGGAAGGACGGGAGATTCTTAGGGTTATGTCACGTTTTATATTATGGAACGATACGGTTTATTTCTGAGAAAGTATATATATGTATAATTTCACTTACGATAGTCTAGACAGGTTGACACGCGCCAGATCGGATTCGCAGTCTTATGTTATAAGCGGCGGCCTTTACTCGGATGTCGACGCTTGGAGTTCGGAGGATTGCAGATCACGGTGGTCCTACTCGGTTGCACAGGCACCCCCGAATTACCGTTATGGACTATCGTTAGCCCGGAGAAACTCTGAACAATGACCGATGGCCGAGCGTGATCTAAACGAGAACCTTCGGTGGTTTCGTTAACTTCCGAACTCTAACGCGTACGCGATCGAAGATCACAAGTGTCTACTGCAAAAAGCCCGGAGCTGCCCAGTGCG
>SMSR01008280.1:0-22612 GCA_019453355.1 Ceratina japonica
AGATTATGCAGATACTTCGATAATCTAACTCCGGAGAGAGTCTATGCGAGCACCGTATACTATACTATACATATACGAGAGCACCGATGTAGGTCTTGTCCGAGGCAAGAGACCTCTCCAGTCGGCAGGTGAGCTAGAAAGTCCAACAAGTTGAAGAGTCGGCCTGATCGATAGGAATGCAACGGATTCTCGCGCACGATTACGCGCGTTTTCGATGTGTAAAACGCGGAGAAGGTTAATCGGTGTGTCGTAACATCGTTATGTCGTGATCCACCGATAAACTCTATTGCGTAAAACACCTTGTCACCCTCCATATTCGCTAGAGGGTTCTACAACCGAATATCGATCGCGTAGATGCTCCCCCGCGTTCGCCGCCGCTCTCTGCCCGCGCTCAGTTTATTTTGTTTCGAGTCAGAAGACGCGAGCAGATGTTACAATTAATCGTCTGAATCATCCTTCAAAGGTAGTACAACTGGGTCGTGTAACGAAGCAGGATTGAACGGAATCGAGTGGCGAACGCTTTCTACACGAGTACAGAGCGCGCGCGCGGTACACGTTCTTACCTGCTATTATATTACCATTCTAGCCTGCTTTTACACTTTCCTCCGCTCGATCCGTTGTCGTCCATCCTTTTCTACTCCGTGTTGCACTGCCTCTGGAAAGTTTCACTTGAAACGATTCCAGTTTTCGTGTCTCATAAGTAGAGTTACGTATTACCGATTTCGCGCCGAAAGGTGTGAACCGGCGTCCCGACGCGCGCACCAGGGTCAGGCGTTTGTGTTCTTCTGTCTGATCGCGGCGAGATTCGGCTATATCAGAAATCGCGATCGGTCGAATCTGTCGAGGGGGGAATAGTGTCGCGCGGAGATTTCAGGTGAAACAGGGTCGGGTGATCGATCGGATTCAGGACGAGGGGCGCCTCGAAATTCCGTTCCTTAGACGGTGGTTGTCTTTGCGAATGCCTGGCATTACTTCGAATGGTGCCACGTTACGTCTCGAATCGTTTCGGCCGTTACCGCAAAATTCTCGATAATCATAAATTTCGTATGTAATCCATGGGGCGAAAAAAGAAAGACCGAGTTTAAAGCGACTTGTTCGCGAAAGTGAAACAGGTTCCACGCGCTTTATTATGTTATCGGTCAACGCGTGCATCGTTATGTGGGGGATCTTTTTTGAGTGAACCGTCTTGCGGTCTTGAAGGAAAACGTAAGCAAAGCTAGTTTCGCGAGTCTCGCGGATTAAAAATGTTAAAAGCACCTCGAGCTTGCGGCCAGATAATTGCCANCGAAACGCGCAGACACTGGCGTAGAACTCCGAATTGTCGCACGACGCGCGCTACTCGGTGAAAGCTCCGTGCCTGCTTCATCTTCTTCCTCGGACGACGATCACCTTACCGGATATCGTTCGACGTCAGCTGAACTAGAATAACATTGGTCCTATTAGCTTCCGACGACCGCGTTCGCTTCTCCTTAATTCCTTTTTCATTGATATCAGCTGTTTCTAGGTCAACTTTGATTTCCAAGCATTCGTTTAAATACACCTGGTCGCGTCGCATCGTGTGTCGCACACGACTGTGCACAGGGCACTGGGGGAAACCGTTATTGTCCTTCGTCAATTGTGCCGGGAGTAATAGGAAATAATTAGATGAGACGATAACGCGAATCGAGAGTGACAGTTTCTGAAAGGACAGCCTCAAGCGGAATAAACAGATAAATTATTCGAACATTATTATCTACGCGTCTGATTGTTCGAGTTTGCGTACGAAGGATAAAACTTGACCTCTGACACCTCTGTAAAGTGCGCGTCACAGACCTTCGGCATCTTCACGCAGTGTTACGCACCGACGTACGTACGTGTCGGTAAATCAATTTTATTTGGAAACTCGAAGATCGTTTGTTCGCCATTCAGGCCGAAATAGAGCCGTAATTCGAACGGCCAGATTCATTAGTGCCTCGGAGGCCCCGTTGCCTCCACCTTCGCGTTAACTTTGTTCGCTGCCAGAATGACGTACGATCGTTGGTTGATACTGTATAGTCGAATTTTATCAGCACGTTCGATAACGAATATCACGGAGTTATCGGGCCTCCGTTGAACGCGCGGTATACTCTCTCATGTAATTATGCTTTTTGTTAGGCGTTCTTTCGCGACGAATAAACGCTGTCTCCGAGATGATAATGTTCCTTTGAACCGACGATCTTGCCCGAACGATGATTAAGTATGGCGTTACGGACACTTGGCTGTTTTACACGTATGCGTAGCCTTTCTTACCGAACAGCTGCTTTCCGGGCCGGCGTCGTCGTCTCGGCTTTCGCGTGCCTTTTTCTGGCCTCACGAATCTTTTAGGCCACGTTCACGGCTTTCATTGTGATTCTTTAATACGCGTGCACGGTAGCCATCGCGGAGAAGTTACGGAGCGAACGTAAATTCTCTGTTACGTCGCGCAGATGTGTCTGCGGTTACGAACCGAGCACACCGCGTAGTACATTTCCAAAAAGCCGTAAAGCAAATTCGTTAATATCGAAATACGGAACACGTTCGATCGAACCACCTTCAGGTGTACGCCACTGGTCAGATTCCTAAATTCCCGACTCATTAAGAAATATGTTGCACGTGCACGAGTGTGTGTGTCGTTGAAACTCGTAGCTCCGGCGTAATTAATACACTCGAAGAAAGTCAGAAAGTTGAAAGGAAAGAAAAGTGAAAGGGCGAGCGAGCGCGCGCGGATGTGTAAGACGAGATTTAATGTGTTTATATGCTTGGAAATGGAAAAAATGTAGCGATTAACACGGGCGTGTACGTGCCCGGTTAAACGTGGCCGATCGGCGCGGGGTTGTTTTGACAGAGAAAATCGATTGATCAGCGATATATTCGGTTCGCGTTCATCGACAGAAATTAATCGGTTCGCGTACGGTCGAAACTATTTAGTTACAAATATTCCTTGCGCGCTTTGAACGCGTCGCGTCGCTCGGGATATGTAGTCTGGTTAATTGACTTTTAAATTTGTTCCGGAAAATCGAGATTCTCAGTTACGCCGGCTGGGGGGAAAACACGCTCGGAACTTTATTTAATATGCGAGCGATACGGTTATACTCGACATTTTTAATCATATCGACAATTGAAAAATCTGGTTAAACGGTTGAAAAGCCGTCGACACGAAGGATTCCGGCGACTTGAACGATGTTTCTGTGCGAGGGAAGAGGAGCGCGTCGTATCGGGAAGCGCGACTAGCACCTGTTTCGTGGCGCATAAATGTTTGCGGGAGCAATATCGTGTTTGGCAATGTCAACCTCACCTGCCCAGTTCTGCCGAACACGTATTTTTCCAACGAACGGCGCCGTAAATCGTTCCCGACAAATTTTCAACTCCAATTTCGTAGACACGATCGTCGTCACAATTTATCCCGTACAACCACTGTAATTCCATATGGTATAAGGTTAATCGGCGTCGTCGCAATTACGATCGTCGATCCGGCGCGTGAAAATTCGCCCGTTTACCATCGTATTTACACCTGTTGAGATCGTGGGCGTCAACTTGGAACATCTGTCGGCGTATCTGTTCAAACAGGAACTGACGCAACTCGCCTCGGTTAAAGCACAATGGCCGCGATTCATTTTTTCAAAGTATCTCGCCGCGTTCGAATTTCGTCCCTCTCTTTCTCTCTCTCTCTCCCTGTTGCCCCGGCGAACAGCGAATCTAGTAGAGAACCGGTTACCTACGAAACGCGAATGATAACGCGAATGCATGCGAGGGTTCCGCGAGTGGGGAGAAGCCAGTAACCTGTCGCCTGAATTTTCGCGGTTGTATCTCGGGAAGGAGCTCCGTCTTCATGAATATCTAAGGATCCCCTACAGCCAAACCGTTCTCTCGTCAGACGAAAGGGATGAACCGAGATATTCGCCGCCGCGAAACTTTTTTCTTTCCCGGTATAACTCGCGCATTGATTCCCGACCGTTCCCGTCCTCGCCCATACACACACGGCTCTCTGTTAATCGACGACGATCAATGGGTTTACGTAATATCAGCGATCGGCCGTTTTCGACGTCGCTCGGTGCCGAATAAATACGGCCGATTTTTCGACGGGTCATCGATTCGAGAAGGCATTGGCCTAATTGCCGAGTCAGGGACGCGGCAACGTTTACAGGGCTGCTCCGTGTGTTGTGTATACGCGGTTCGATCGCGGTACTTGCCCGTTCCAAGGACCGCGAGAGTTCGTTCACTCCTCCTATCCTACGCTGTCTCTTCTATCCGACTGCGTTCCATCCGAACGAACGGCGCGCGTTATTCCGAAAGATCTCTCGCGGTAACGATCGGACCTTTCGCCATCTCGGCCCGACTGTGCCGAGAGAGCGAAAGAAAATCGGTAGCCCGTTTTCGCGAAACGAAAATGTTCCACGCCGCCGCCGCCGCCCCGTCGACGCCGCTGAATTTTAATCGTGCGGCAAGATTTAAAATGCATCCGTTCCGCCGAAACTATACTCATCCGGCGACCGAAACGTTTTGATGAAAAAAATGCAAACGCGTAGGGGAAGAGAGAGAGAGGGAGAGAGAGAACGCGGGCCGTGTGCGAAGGGTGGACGAGAGAGTAGAGAGAGGGAGAGACAGCTTCGGCACTGCGGCAGAAAACTGGTCCAGGTGCAAGCTCGATACTCCCGGTGAGCGTGATTCGTGTTGAATATTCGCCCGCCGTACAATTCCTTATCCCGGTCTGCGAAAACGCGCTATTCCGCTCCGAAACGTAACGGTACTCTCCGCGTTTCGTCGCCTTCGCTTCTCCTCCCTGCCGAACAAACTTTTTCCCCCGGTCTTCTTCTACTTTTTCTTAGTCGCATTCGGTAGAAACCGGTTTTTCAACAATTTCCTCCTTGTCGGATTTCATGATTCATCTAAGCAAAGTGTGTATATATATATATATATATGTATGTATTTCTGCCGTGAAAAATCTCGAGCCCGGGAATTGTTTCAAATTTGGCAAGCCTTCCTAATATACGGACGGACGGTCCGCGCGTACTATGTCGATCGGGGATGCCTCGTCGACGTTCCTCGAGCACACTGACCTTTCCCAAGGCTCCGAATTCGGAGTATTCTATCCGAGTCCTTCTCCTGTTAGGATATAAAACGGACGATTCCATATTAAGAATGTCGATGACATTGAAATCGGGCCGAGATATCCTGACTCGAACGGCCTTCGGCTCAGCCGTTTCTCTTTCTCTCCCGAGATTCTTTCCGAGAAACAAGTCCGCTCGCCAACGGACCCGTGATAACTCGAATAACGCATCGTACCTATTTTTTTTTTTTTTTTTTTACCGTCGCATTAAACTTTTCCATAGAACCATTTAAACTCGCGTAAAACCCAGGCTTCGTTCTCGTTCCGGCAAGGGAATTCCTGGTCTCAAGGCCAGATCCTTGACGGCGGAAACGTCAGCGGGAGATCGTTTTCAACGCGGATTCATCGAAACTCTGACGTCGATCGTTTCTGTTTTTTTTTCCTTCTCCGCGCGGATCGTTCCCGTCTGTTTCCCACGAGCAAATCTCGGAGTTTTCGTTAGGAAAATCCGAAGTTACACGCCGCTGCGTGGCAGATTAATCGTCGAATTCGATGGGAAGGTTGTCGGCAACAAAGAAAACGGAGACCGAAATGTAGCGAAGGTCTCATCCTCCTCCGGTGACGCAATAGAAAGTGGTGCCGCAAGGCTGTTTGAACGCGCAATATTCCTCGCAGCTTTATTGCGACTTTACCGCCTTTTCAACATCCTTTTAAATCGCCAAACCCTACGTTATTCCCTCAAAAGAAATATTTATCAGCGTTCGCGGAGAAACAAGACTGCCCCGCGTTATTTTACTATCTCGCAAATCGCCGGCTTTAGTCCTCATTAATTTTTTTATGCGAGCGACTCGTGAAAAAGAATGGATTAATTAATTGAGTGTGTAATTAAGCGACGAGGGGAGAGAGAGAGAGAAGGGGGACCGTGGGAGGAGGAGGGTGTCTGCCTTTAAGAAAGCTTCACGCACGGGCGAAAGTGTTTTCCTGCTCGTGCCACTTATTGTGTACGCAACCGCTACTTAACCGGACTTCCGGAATGACATGCCACCACAGATCCGACCATGCCACTCTTTTTTACCTTCTCTTCTTGCCTCCTCCCGACCTCCGTCTCCCTTCGTTCTCGACGACGACGCGCGCGATACCTTTTCAACCTACTTCGTTATAATATTCTTAATATAAACCCTGTTTCTTCGCTGGAACAATAGTTTGTTCTTCTCTCGCTTTCGCGCGCGACGATCTCGACTCTGATTTAATTCTGCGGCAATATGTTATTGTTAACGAGGCGATTAGTTTACCCGAATGTCCACAGAATCGAATCGTGGTTCACGCGTGTGCTCCTCGCCTTCGGATAGCTAGGCTACATAATCGATATCCTCGGCATGCCCAAATGCCTTATAACATGGGTTATTGATTTGCAACTCCGCCTCTCTGGCTCTGTTGGCTGGGTCTGTCGGGTCGGGTGTACGCGCGCGTAACATCGCCATAATAAACGCCCGCCGCGTCGATCTAAGAAAGACAACGGCTTCTTATCACCTCGTTGACCCTGAAAAACCATCGATGCAACGTCGTCGTTCGGCAGCCGCCGCGCGTCGCGTCGTACCGACGATTTTCTCTGAAAACGAGCCCGGAGAGCCGCGCGCGTACAGAAATTTTTCCGATCGAGCATTTTCGAGCCTTAACTTCCCGTAATCTCCACTTGATTTTCCGGTTGAAAATCGAATCAGGGGTGGTAGAAGCGATTGCTCGAAATAAATTAAACGGATGAATTGGAAATGAAATTGTCGAGGGGCGCATGGTTTATTTATATATCGCGGCGTGTCGAATCGATGGATAAATGAGCCGTCTACAAAGGCGGGGGGTGAACCGAGAGAGGAGAAGCTGCCGTTGAAAGGATTAATGAAAACGAGGGTTCCGAAGTTGGGTCAATGGCGTAACCCGAGGGCGTGTAACTTGCCTCCGATTCACCGACACGTATATACCACGCACCTACGACGCTAGTCCAGTTTCGCTGTCTCGCTACCGTCGGATCGATCGAAAAATTTCGTCCGCCGAAATTATTCCGACCCCCATTCCTCCGATATCCATTCTTTCTTTTTTTTCCTTATCGGATAAAAAAGAGCCGCGGTCCGACAATTAGTATCGGCCTAAAGTAGGTAACGAACGAACGGAGAAAGGAACGGAGAAATTTCTATGGACGTCTGAGAAAAGATTTACGATGAATTCAGACTCTTCCTAAGGAGGAACAACTAGAATTAAATGCATAACAAGTGAAACGGTCGAGTTTCGTTCTGAATTATCTTTGATGTTTATTATAACTAGAGGTAAGAATCGCGAGGCGGCGGGCATGATCGATATGGGGTGCCGTCTTGCGAACGGAAACTTGCGTAGGTATTAACCGACTGCGGAGCTAATAAGACACGTACTTCTCTGGCGACGAGCGTTTTACGGTGTCAAAGCAGATCCGTAATTACATTTGCATCGACAGGGCGTTCACGTGCGTATCGGCGGCGCAACGCGCGCGCTACTCCTCGCCCTCGCTAATCAATCGAGACGGCCAACTGCTGCGAAATCACTTTGCCGTCTACGCCTAGTCTCTCTCTCTCTCTCTCTTCTAGCTCTCTTCGAATTCGCTTGCCCTTTCCGTTGGCTCGCCCTTCGTCGTTTCGGATCCGCGATATCCGAGGGAACTGGTTTATCCCGAGCCGTTTCCTCCCGAGTTTCTCGTCGTATACCAATAAGGGCCAAAGAGGAAGGAACGAGAGAAAAAGCGAGATGGCCGATAATTCGTGGCCGCCACGGCATTAATTGGGCGTCAAGCATACGTAACGTCTGCCAGCCCGGCTACGTAATTACGTCGACGGTCGATCAACATCGTAAAACACCAAATTACTATCAAAAAAGAGAGAAGTACGTGTAATATCGATCGGGCCTCGTCGTCGTCGTCCCAGCCGGGCACCAAAGCGCGACTTTAGATTATCTATTAGCACCGTGCATATGAAACGCCGTTTTCTTCAAACGCAACCACGTCTATTTTTCTCTACGGTATCATACATATATTCCGTTTGACTAATTGATCAGTTACTTTTATACCTCGATAAATCATTGAGCGATTCCATTATCTCATGACGAGATCTAAACGGATTATATACTAAATCCGTCAGTGATAATATTGACCAGATTTTTAATTCACAAACTGAGCCAACGTTTGGCGTGCATCAGCTTAATACCTAGGAGTATTTACTTGGAATCAATAGTCGGACGCGGTTAATTAGTATATGGGCTTGATCACACAGATTATGCAGATACTTCGATAATCTAACTCCGGAGAGAGTCTATGCGAGCACCGTATACTATACTATATACGAGAGCACCGATGTAGGTCTTGTCCGAGGCAAGAGACCTCTCCAGTCGGCAGGTGAGCTAGAAAGTCCAACAAGTTGAAGAGTCGGCCTGATCGATAGGAATGCAACGGATTCTCGCGCACGATTACGCGCGTTTTCGATGTGTAAAACGCGGAGAAGGTTAATCGGTGTGTCGTAACATCGTTATGTCGTGATCCACCGATAAACTCTATTGCGTAAAACACCTTGTCACCCTCCATATTCGCTAGAGGGTTCTACAACCGAATATCGATCGCGTAGATGCTCCCCCGCGTTCGCCGCCGCTCTCTGCCCGCGCTCAGTTTATTTTGTTTCGAGTCAGAAGACGCGAGCAGATGTTACAATTAATCGTCTGAATCATCCTTCAAAGGTAGTACAACTGGGTCGTGTAACGAAGCAGGATTGAACGGAATCGAGTGGCGAACGCTTTCTACACGAGTACAGAGCGCGCGCGCGGTACACGTTCTTACCTGCTATTATATTACCATTCTAGCCTGCTTTTACACTTTCCTCCGCTCGATCCGTTGTCGTCCATCCTTTTCTACTCCGTGTTGCACTGCCTCTGGAAAGTTTCACTTGAAACGATTCCAGTTTTCGTGTCTCATAAGTAGAGTTACGTATTACCGATTTCGCGCCGAAAGGTGTGAACCGGCGTCCCGACGCGCGCACCAGGGTCAGGCGTTTGTGTTCTTCTGTCTGATCGCGGCGAGATTCGGCTATATCAGAAATCGCGATCGGTCGAATCTGTCGAGGGGGGAATAGTGTCGCGCGGAGATTTCAGGTGAAACAGGGTCGGGTGATCGATCGGATTCAGGACGAGGGGCGCCTCGAAATTCCGTTCCTTAGACGGTGGTTGTCTTTGCGAATGCCTGGCATTACTTCGAATGGTGCCACGTTACGTCTCGAATCGTTTCGGCCGTTACCGCAAAATTCTCGATAATCATAAATTTCGTATGTAATCCATGGGGCGAAAAAAGAAAGACCGAGTTTAAAGCGACTTGTTCGCGAAAGTGAAACAGGTTCCACGCGCTTTATTATATTATCGGTCGACGCGTGCATCGTTATGTGGGGGATCTTTTTTGAGTGAACCGTCTTGCGGTCTTGAAGGAAAACGTAAGCAAAGCTAGTTTCGCGAGTCTCGCGGATTAAAAATGTTAAAAGCACCTCGAGCTTGCGGCCAGATAATTGCCAGACGTAACAAACGACGTGCACAATGGTAGCTGCAAAATAAACGAAAGCAACGCTCGGCATCGTCGTCGTCGTCGTCGTCGTTGTCGTTGTATTGCGCATGTATGCGTCCGCGTCGTATGTTGCGTTCTGTTTTTTGTTCACGTCTTCCTTCCCCCTTTTGATCATCGCGACGGCTATATAGTCTTTTTGATGGAACTACCGTGTCGGCAAATTAGTGGCGACAGATACTGATTTATCGTCCAAACAATAATCACTTATTTACTTTGGAATTAATAGCGGCGCGCTGCCTAAATAATTCCTAATAAATCGATGAATTGGTCAAAGTTTCCCGATCAAAGTATTCCTAAAAAAATTATGATTCTTATGTACATACAACGTCGTACGCGCGTAGATCTTTTCGTTTTCGATCGGTACCATTTTTGTATTGTACGAAAGTTTGCTCGTCTTAGTTTTCGAGTCAAAGTACGACTCGTTGCAGGAACGGGGTTGTCAGAGGAACGCGTCCCGTACCCCTTCCACCGGGAAAAAGGCTCGGTTCTCCTCCGTCGAAGACAGCGTAGTAAGGCACGGCGTGCGGTTCCCCTCCAGAGATTCGTCAGAGGGGAATCGAGCCAATCTGGCGGTGGAAGGGGCCAGGGAACGCGTTTCTCCGACATCCCGGTGCACCACGAGTCTTCCTGAGCGGTATCGATTGCGCCCTCGTGTGTCGTCGTAAAACTTCGGAGATCATCGCGATCTCGTCTGGTGGCGGGCCGGCAGGTGCGTAGGACGGGGTCAGGAGCCCGGTCTTTTGCTCGGAATCAGATTCACGGGCAAGGTCCATGAAACGGTGTCACGGTTACCTTCGAAACTGTATCGACTTACTTAATTACATGCGTCTTATCACGCGCGTCTCACACCTCCAGCGAGATCGTCCTCGGTTCGTTACGTACCGAGCCAGAGATAAGAAAATCGTGTTTGCCGAACCAAGAGTTCGTAAAAAGAGTCACTTTTTAAAAAACTAGTCGGGGCCTCTGGTTCAGGTCGGTGGAATTTAATTGGGGATAATGTAGCGCTAACAACGCGAGGCAGGGACGTGTGAAAAGTGTCTGGACGATTTTGAAAGAACGACAGCGTGTGCTAGACACGTATCGGTTATCGGTCGAGAAGCTGTTAAAAAGATTCGCTCGCTATTACACGGGGGGATACAAGAACCGGCGTAAAGAGGATTTTCCGGAGCGCGGATTATTTAGATCCAGCCTGAAAGCCGTTTCAGTGGAGATACTGATATGCCACCGCTGCACGGCCACCCTTTCTCGCCATCTACCCACATCCACTACCACGCTCCCGGCCTCTTAAGAACAATAATCGAAACAAGGTGAGATCATCGCTGCTCCTCTCTTCCTTCCACGCAACCAACTCCACAAAAATGTTTCCCACAATTCGAGGAAAATATTAACATTCTGAGTTTACGATTTGAAAAAAATATTAATGTCTTATGTAGAAATATGCGATCCTCGGATTTCCACGGATATCTGGCGTCGAACGAGAAATAGGTTGAATGAAAGTAGTAGTAGAAAAATAGAGGCGAGAATCGAGGTTGGTCGGGAAAANTACGATTTGAAAAAAATATTAATGTCTTATGTAGAAATATGCGATCCTCGGATTTCCACGGATATCTGGCGTCGAACGAGAAATAGGTTGAACGAAAGTAGTAGTAGAAAAATAGAGGCGAGAATCGAGGTTGGTCGGGAAAAAAAAGCGGAGTCGCGCGATCGGAAGCATATTTCGCAGCCGACCATTGGATGGTAACGCGGCGACGACGGCGGCGGCTTCTCTTGTTTGGCGGTAAATACATATCTAGTCGAAGCCACGGTGCGCTCGACGATGTCGCTTTTAATTCGGTAAGAAAGTGGGTTTCTGGGTCAGAGAGCCCGCGATACACGCGCACCACAACCAAACGCTCAGGCTTCACACCGCTCTCGGGAAAACGACTTTCTTCGGGGCCAGTGCCGTATCTTCCGCGACAACCTTGTCTCTGTACGAAGTAAATTTATCTTACTCCGCGTTTACGTGCGATGCGTTTCAATTGCGTGTTTAATATATAATCCACCGAGCGTCCTTTATACTTCAACGAGTCGTCGTTCTTCCGAGAACAAAACGTTCTTCTTCAAGAGAGCGACTAGAAATCGGGCCCCGAATATGGTCGAAATTTTCGGATTAGGACACAATAGTGTCTCGGGAATAATTAGGGACGGCACACGACCGCGATTGTGTGTTACCGTTTCGAGGAGGCAGGAGGAACAGCGGCGGCGGCGGGGACATTTTTGCTGAGAGTGAAAGTCCATAGGTTCCGATGGGGCAACGGTAACTTTTACGTTCGCCGTTGTGGAATGTGCACGTCAATCGGCTCGAGAACTAAAGCCTAAAGCTCTCTCTTCTTCCCACTGGTGGTGGTTTAGCCTTACGTAAATTCGACGCAATGATATTACTTATGTAGAACTTTTATCTGTGCCGTGTTACACGTTACAACACCGCGTTAACAATAAACGAGCGTGTTCGATAACGAGCGCGGGTCGTGCACGTTTTTAACTGTATCGTCGCGCCGTTTTTGCGGCCACCAATGAAAGTTGGTTCGCGAGATAAATCAATTTTCGACTACCGTCGTCGGGTATAGAGTAAAGTGGCCGGTGTTTCGGCTTGTCATGTACACAGCATAATCCGCCGTGTCACGAGGAATACCAAGTCGCCAAGACCTTGCGATCAATTTCGGACGATTAGCGTTCAAATATCCGTAGATTACGTCATGCGCGCGCGACCGAATTAATTCCGGCGGCCGCGTTCATCGAGATCGCTTTAAAAAGGAAAACTGTCTACGAAAATTCTGTAGACTCACGATTCGGGCCTCGATTAAACGTGTAAAAAATGTTAGATTAAGTTAATCGTAGAGCCGTTTAGGCTGTTCGGGCACGGGGAGAGCTAACTGTACATAGGTTGCGGACACGGACGAAGTGGGGATATAGTCAGGTAGAATAAGAATGTCGGGCAGTACACCGGTTGGGAAATGATTTGTGACGTGGCCTGGCATTGAGAGATACACGCGCGTGTATACGTGCGCGTAAACTACACGTGTACACACGTACGCCGGATCGCCGTTCGTTGTCTAATTTCTCGTGCGCGGCCTGATTTCTCGTACGCGGCTGACTGAGATCGTTAGGAAAACACGATGTTCCGCGGTGAATTATTTAACCGTGGCTCGGTCAAAATCGAACCCGCCCGTTACTTATCCCCGATGATCTATGGTTAATTGAACGTCAATTATTGACCGGGCGACGGATATAAGTACGAGAGGTCGTTACACCGCGGTTAAAAAGTAAACCGCACGAAAAGAGGAGCCGGACGCCGGGGGAGGAAAGGGGGCGGCGGCGGCTCATCGATATTCTGCGGAAACGCAAACGGTAATCGAGTTTTAATTACCGATTAACCTTCGAGAGAGCAAGCTGCCGCCGCCGCCGCGTTTTATTGTCTATCAACAACGTAAGTGGGTCGCGCGGTCGCCCTCGGCTCCCCCGACGATTTCCCTCCTCTTGTTTCTACCTTCTATATCGCGTAATTTTCACTCGTCCCCGACGTTCGCGCCGCTCATTGTCAAAGATACAGATCTTTCTATCTGAAGCCCAATAAACCAAAAGACAGACACGCCGATTGCCGAGCGACATTTTGCGTAGCCGGGGAAACTCGGAGAAAAGAGATTCTGCGAATATCATTTACTCGCGGGGAGGAAATACGTGTCGACGTCGAACCGCGAAAAATACCGGTTGCCGTGATAATACTGTTCTTAGAGAATCGTCGTGACGCCGGGCAGCGATCTTAAACACCGGGCACTCGAAATATGTGGCACAGCGTAATAGACGCTTTGATTTAGGGTCTAAATTGGGAGCATTGACAAACCGGGCTCCCTACTTTAACGAAGGTCTCGTTGGTTTCCAGTTTCTTGCGCGGCAATCTTTCCAGAAATAAGTGCTCGTTTATTTTCGGTATTTCGGAAACCAGCGGAGGGAACCTATTGCGGGAACTAGGAAATATCTTCGTTCATTAGACGCGCGCTCGTACATGTATATTATTTACGCTTGATAATCGCGACGATCAGAAATTGGTGCGGACAACTTTTTGATGACGCCGATTATATAGAGTAAACGACGTGAAACGAAAAAATATAACGATCCATCGGTGTAAGTTGTCCGGGTACGCGTCGTTACGGGGGGTTAATAAACGAGATAAAGGAAAGAGAGAGGTAAATAACTGGTTTCGTAGCGAAGTAAAACAATATTGATCGCACATGGTGCGGTGGCTCGGCATAGAGAAAACCAGTATCGAACGTAAGTAATTCTGCACCCTTCTATTACGCGCCGGCATGGCATTGAGATTGGCACACCCCGGCAAGAGAAAAATCCGTGCTTAAAAGGGGTCGTCTTTGTGCCTCGACTGCGTAAGATCAAAAAGGCCCGGGAGGACCTTTGTACGAGCGATTTCGAGTCGCCGCCATTGCACCGCGCCCGGCTTCTCATTGTCGCTGCAAACTCTCTGCAAACAGATTTCCGTCCACGTTTCAATTTTAATTACGCCATCGCCGGCTTTACACTCAAAATCTACTTAATCAACTTTAGAGCCGATCGACGTCTGCTCCACAAAAATTACGAAACCGAGCGTTAAAAAAAAAAAAAAAAAACGGAAACAATTTTTCTGTGAAAAAGAAAAAACTTTAGGCGCGATCGATTCGATGATTAATTCATGGATTCCGATCGACTTTCTCGTATCGCTTAAAGTCCCGTCCCGTCCCGTACGGACCTCGACTCTATAGGTTATCGTTATTATTTCTGTGGCCGGGGGAGGATTCGTTCGAAGCCACTTAACAATTTCATTCAATTAACCCAGGAGCTAGGCGGCAGACGCTGATTAGAAGAGTGTATCGTGCCTCGGCCACGTTTTGTGACACGCCTGACCATGTCACGGGCGATCGTCGTACTTTACGTATGTCGTTCTGGCACGCGAACCGATTTCCCTCGTTCCCCGTCGAACCCCGGCGATCGACGCGCGTCAAAAATTCGTGCCCATTCTCGTTTCAGATGAAATTCATAAGCGAGTTAAAATATCTGTTCGCGATCCCTACTAACATCGAATTCCCCGTGTGTTCGTGCCGGTGAGGCAGAATCACTGAAACTGTTTGTACAGGGGGGGAAGAGAGCGAGTGGAAAAGGAGCAAAGCACTGCGGGTCGAAAGGTGCGGGAACGGGAAGGAGGAACGAGTTCCACGCCAGTGGAACGAAAATGAAGCTACGAACTCGTTGCCCCTCGGCTCCCGGCCTCCGGGTGGTCTATCTCCCTCGCACGCCGTGTCTTATCCTCGTTTATCCAACGCGAAAACCCAGCAGGAGGAGCGGAGCATCGACCAGGACGGTGACACGGGAATTGAACGAAGATGCCCGCCGCGAATAACATGTGCCACATTTTCGAGTTAACCGAGTTGCCCCGCGCGGTTTTTATATTTTACCTCCCGACCGATCGTCGTCGTCGTCGTCGACTCTCTTCTAGTCGTCTAAGCTTTAAATAAAGAAGACACGTAACGCCTCGTTATTCCGCGTAGCAGAATGAGAGGACACTTCTCTCTCGATATTTCCGAGAGACAGATGAATCTGAATATATACATATACGCAGGTTTCGTCGTATCGGAGTCGGCTTCAAGGAACGCGGGATTGTTAGTCGTCTGGGAATATTCACAGGTACTAGGAAATTCTTTCAACGCCGTCACGTGCCGATAACGAGTTTGATTATCTGTTCTCCGAACCAGTCTTTCATCTATTGAGCTTCTTTACTAATCTGGGTTCAGAGAAACGTTACCGACGATTTTTCAATATCGATGTCCGCAATGAACGCATCGGCGATATCCAGCTGGTACTGGAATCTGATTCGTTCGCAGGGAAACGGGAATGTCGGTTTAGGGTCTTAGGTAGGTCGATCCGTCCGCGGGAAACAATTTAGAGCGAGCCGTTCTCGGAAATGCGCGTAGCCCACGAATATGCGTCGACGTCGACTTTTCTTTCACGGAGTATCGAAGGAGAGCATAAGTTCTCGATGCCGGCTAAAAGTTCATCCTGTGGGCTTCGTCCCGCCAATAACAATGTGAATTTATGAACTCCTTCCGTCGAGACTATCGATTGGTTTTACGGTACCCCCAAGGCCAGCCGAGATAGGCGTTTTAAAGAGTCTCGAGGAACCGAGGCAAAATACATTGGGCAAACATAAATTCAATAAGTTTTCGACGACGCTCGTAACAAAGAATCGAGTGAGTAATTAAATATCGGGTTCGTTCGTTTGATCGCAAGAATAGAGAACGGTGACGATGACACGGAATTCATTGGTAGAACATTGTAATATGTATGAATGCGTAATACGTCGGTAGGTGCACAGGCGTGCATGCAACACTTTCGTGGCTGTTCTGAAATCCTGATCACCGCGTTCTCGAACGCACACTCTCTCGACGTTGCTCGCAGCAGTCGCAGGCAGTCGCAGCAGGCAGCGGCGCGGCGACGTTGCGATGGAAACGCGCGCGCATCGTTACTAGAGGTAGAGAGAACACACTACTATCTCCGAGCGTGTGTTCGCGTGCACGTATCAAGTGGCGGGACAAGCAGACGTACAATAGACGCGTATCAGGCCCGGATTTAGGTATTTAGAGGCCCGGAATCCACGCTCTGCGCGACCTGATATTCTAAAAATTCCCACGAGAGAATCCCGTTCAATTTTCATCTGTAGAAGATACGTCTGGCGATCTACGCCACTTACGCGTTCACTTGGCCAAGGATAAAAGATAGAAACTGAATTTGTCCAATTTTCGGAACAGCCGAGCTTTGCTAACTGGTTAGAAATTAAAGCGACCACTTTCTTTAGAAAGTACGTTCGGTGCATAAATATCGGCTCGGATAGCGCAGTGGTTTTTTATGTAACAGTAAAATCGTACGTATACATACAAAAGAAAGCAGTTCCCAAGTAACGACGGTTACCATTGTAACGAGAATGAGAACGTAGTAATTATTATGAAGTCTCGCGGTAACGAGACATACGTATGTACGACATCGTGTGCACGTGAATTAAGCAATGTAGCGGACGAAATGTCAATCACGGCGGTTGTATGAGGATCGAGATATTTCACGCACGAGTTCTTAAAAACGGCACGCGCGCTCCTACGTATACACGAGGTTAAAGAGGGCTGTAGATTTGTGTGGTCACGGTGAGAACTGTGAGAAGAGTCGCGACTCGGGTCAGTAGACGCTGCGAGCGAGAAAGAGACGGAGCGAGCCGGTCGAACGTAGGAGGGAAAGAGACGTGACCGATACGCAAGAGGTCCTTGAAACTCGGGAGCGAGCAAGTGAAAGAACGGGCGAGCGAGGAAGATGGTCGAAGACGCGACTCGACGGCGGAGGAACGAGGACGGGAAAGGAGATGGCGAGTGCACGAGCTCGGAGAAAGGGAGCGAGAGAGAGAGAGAGAGAAAGGTTGGGGAGCGCGAGAAGCAGGTATATGTATAAGGAGCAACCAGCTGTTTCCTCGTGTGACGTCACGCAGGTGCTCGGCCCCGGTCCCGGGCCAGCGCAGCCAGCGGCCGGCTGGGAGTACGAAGGTGGACAGGTGGACAATGCTCCTAGCCCTATCTGGATCCTGTTTTCCACCGTGTTTGCGTACTTGGACAATCATTTTTTTCCATTTAACCACTCTCGATCCTTCGATTCTCGCCGTATCGAAACCAAACGTAGTCACGGTCTCAACTTTCACGTGCCCGACCATTGTACCGACGATTTTTTTGCATTTTAGATAACGTGCGAACGGCGAACGGCCTCCGCCGCTCAGGAATGTCAGGTTTATTTTAAGTTTAGTAGACGGGATAATCGATTATGTTCGATCGGCATATTTCGTGCTCGTCGCCGCCGTTTCTCGAACGACTTCACAGATTGTACTTGAACCGATTAATCGCTAACATTATCTAATCGCGAGTTGAATGCTCCTATCAATGACGCGTCGTGAGCAGTTCGCCTCTGTGACAAGATTGTGCAACACCGTCGACGGACTAGGTCCGTCAATAATACTGAATAACATTGGTGTATTATTTGAAATAAAAGAGCGACGTTGGTGACGGGAAAGCGGTCTCTGGTCTAGAGAAAACGATGTTCAACACTTTCCTGTTACTGAATCGAGGAGAGCGTCGAGTCGAAACGTTTAAGAAAAAGATCCGGGAACAGTGATTGCAACGCGTGGACGCAGAAACGTCGATTCGGATAGCACAAGGTCTTGCCATACTTGGGTTCGAATTCCCTAAGTGGGTAGGCAGGTATGCATATGACTAACAGTGCCTTCCTCCGTCTTTGTTAAACGCTCGCCGGCGTACCGTATCTTTATCCTCCTCCGTTAGTCCCTTACAATTAACTGGCTGACGACGACCCGTCCAAAGGAGGATTACTCATCCGCGCGCATTGTTTTTACTGTCTTGTCAGTCACGGTGTCACAAAGCGGGGATTAAAACGAGAGTTCTATATCCATTCGGAAATAATTTACACGTGTAAAGGAGGAGAGCGGGCACGTCGAATTTAGCAAAAGTGTTGTTCGTCGATGAGTGCGTGGCTATTTAAACAGCTGCTCTACGGAATCTCTCGCGTTTGACCTATAATTAAATGCGCTATTTTTCGCCGCGCGCACCGATTTCGCTCCCGATGCGTTCTCCTCGGGCGTCCGCGTTTCTTCGAAAACGATAAATATCCCGAAAATCGCCGATGGCCCATGCGCGGTCGCCTTTCGCCGAATTATTCTGGAAAAGGACTTTTCCTAGATTCGGTCTCGCTTCCGACGACGCGCCTCGTTTTCGGGAACACACCGGCGTTTCTCGTAATCTACGTATCGATTTAACGAAAGTGTTCGCACGAGTTGGACACGAAAATATTACACATAAATATTTATTTGAACAGAGACGTGCGACGTATATACTCTCGCCAGGGTTTATCGTTTCGCGTATTAAGTTCATTAGAAATCAAATATGCAGTTACTCGCGAATCGTCGCTGGCGTATCGCGTTATGATAGACACTGCCGAGCCGGACGAAAATAAATCGTCCCCTCGCTCGTTAAACGTATCTTAACGATGCGAAATAGTTGATTAAGAGCACGAGGGATCCGCAACGCTCATCTTTTCCATTCAGTTTCCTCTACTGTGTAGAAACTGTTCGACGTACGACTCGCAACGACTATCGTTTTTATCGCTTTTTTTTTTAAAGACGCGACAAAATATTTTTCCTCGAAAAATCGATGAACGCGATTTATCACGAATTGTTTTTACCTGAGCGAATTAAAACGGAGATACGTTTGACGGAGATCGTTGGTAAATCCGTGTCGGACAATGTAAATGGAGGGTTAACAAATTTCGCGTGCATTTATGAAAGAAGCACGGACGTTGCGGAAACTGGCGAAGATAACGCCAGGCCAGATTCCGCAAACTTTGTTATCAGCGACTGCGATCGTGCGTCTCTGCATTATAATCACGAGAAAAGGGTACAGAGTCGCGCGGCCGACTCCGTGCGTGCGTATATTACCTTCAGCCGTATTTCCGCTAACGCACTTAAAGCGAACATCGGGAGAATCGTTATTTCGCATAGATATGTATCCGCGGTTTATATTTAGCCGTCGTCGGTTTAGAAGAGAAGAAAAAAAAAAAAAAAGAAAGAAAGAAGCGGAACGGTACTAATCGTACAAAGTCGGAGCACCAATACGTCGAGAGTACACACGGTATCGGGCGGAGAGAGGCGTTTTCGAAGGTGACCAAAGCCGGCTAAAAATAACCGACGCCGCAACTGAAAATAAAGACAGGAGTACCACTCATTCGACAAACGCTTTGATGCATTTAACTGTCTCTCTTCGGACCTCTAATGGAGAAGCGTCGCCGTTTATAATCTTACGCGACACGTCGGATCCGCGATCGGACTATACTCTACGTACACACGTACACAAGTACTTTTAATACGCGCACGTAACTCGCGTTTCAACTGCTCTCCCCGCTGATCGATAACCCCTGCGGAATTGTCAAAGTCGGCTGCGTAACATTTAATTCGCGCGCGCGTTCGCGAAATAATAAAGCGTATTCACGGTTATTTTGATAGAAATCGAGAGGCGAGGGGAAGGGGGGCCGCGTTATCTCTTTCCGATAGGTATTGTACGAGCGTAATCGTTAAAGGCGATGAGTGCATCGAAATGTAAGACTCGGCAGAACGAGCACAAACGGTAGTAG
Source organism: Ceratina japonica (assembly GCA_019453355.1). NCBI lineage: Eukaryota > Metazoa > Arthropoda > Insecta > Hymenoptera > Apidae > Ceratina > Ceratina japonica. The sequence goes on from SMSR01008280.1 coordinate 19,917, forward strand.
TTGACAAAAAATAAATCACCCTCGGTCGGTGGCACGCGTTATTCGACACGCCGCGCACCGGGTGTGTCTCTGCACGCGTGTACGCATTACGTGCAATGGCGGGGTTCACGTAGAGAGAGAGTCGTAGAAAGATGCAAGCCGGTCCAACGCGCGACGCCCGATTCGATTCGATCCGACTCAGAGTCGATTACGTAACCGCGGCTCTTTAATGATAGTTCGATGGGACCTATCATTCCGTCCGAAACAATAATCAACCGATTGACTAACCATGCAATTACTGCTTTTGTAACGACTCGCTAGAAATTAACTTTCACTTTTTTCCTGATGTTAGCACCGCTACGAAACTGTACCTGGCCTCCTCGTCTCCTCTACGTCTTCGTTTTTAGTCCGAATCGATATTGTGTGCCATCGCACGCGGTCGTGCGCCGATTTCGAACCCCAGCAATAATCTTCCCGGTTTCGTTAACAAAAACCGGGTGTGGGTGGGTGGGACGGGAAAGAAAGAAAGAAACGAGAGGAGAGAATGCAAATAGCGAGCGCGCAATTACTGCGAACCAAAGTTATTGTTTATTAGGAGTTACGAGCCGGCGGGAAAACGGGTTGTATGGTTTAGGAACGAAAGCTATACATTATCCGTGAGATCCGTAGGAAAGTCGATGAAGCCAGAAGGAGAACGAGGGGGAAACGTGGAGGTGGAGGGCGAGGGTGCAGGGGCGAAGGGAGAAAAGAGATGAAAAGCCGGAGAGCCGACACGGAGGACGGGTTTCCACTTGCGTTCGACCATTTTCATTACGGGCCCACCGTCGTTCGTGTTTATACCGTGTTAGAACCATCGGCGAATTTTTCCTACATAATAAATACTCTCGCGCTTTCGCACGCGATCGAAAAATTCCTGTTTCCAAAATTCTATGCCATACTTGTTGAATGAAATTTTTAATTTGCGCGTAACGCGGACAGCTCGGACAATGGGAGAAGGGTTTTATACCGATTCGCGTATCGCGATTCGAAAGGTTGTTTCTACTCTAGTCCCTGACCTAACCTATCGGAAAACGTGGAGTTATCAGAGCGTATATTGGTTGTTTCGCGAGCGCTTACTCGCGTTTCAATTTTATACATATGTATCAACAATTCGGCCCGTGCGTCCAATCGAATTTTTTCCTTCACGAGATTACCTTTCCGTCGTGTCTCGACAATTCGGAATTTTGACCGTCGCTCGACGGAACATAATTCCAAAAAACGAGACCTCGCTACAGTCGAACGACTTATTACTTTATGGGACTTTACGCCTCTCCTCGTTCCCGGCGATTATCGACTCTAAATCTACGATCCGTGGTCCGTCGGTCTCATCTATTTCGATTTTATCTAAAACAATAGAATTTAAAATATTCAGATATCGAAAAAAAGGAAAAAGCGTTCCCGATGGCGTGATTCTGGTGTGAGTACACGAACATAGCGTGTGCAATGGCATATCGAGCAGGAGACCATCCATGCTGATCGATCTTCCGGCGTGGCGCGACTAACTGTGAAAAGCTGTCGCCACCGACAGCGTCGTCGTCGACGACGACGTCGTCGTCCTCGCGTCCTCTCTCTCTCTCTCTCTCTCTCTCTCTCCTTGCTTGCGGTTCGCTCTAGATATGTAGTGCCGTTTCTCTTCTCTGTGTGTAAGTGAACGAGTACGCGTCGCGCTCGGTGTTGTGTTCTCGCGTATCGGCATCGGCGTCCCCCTCCGGTAGGTCGTCCGATAACGAGCGTGTTTTACGCACTACACCAAAATAATCCGATTAGCGGGCCAAGCCGGTCTTTAAAAGGCGCCTTCGGAACGGGAAAAGGGCCGGCGGGGAAAAAAAAAAGAGGAGGTCCTTAACCCCTTTCGGTCCCCGGGTCGGCGTCAACTTTTTAACGAACGCCGCGACTAATCAGACCCGTCGATTCGACAAATTCTCGCCCCCCCTCGGTCCCTTCTTAAACGGTTCCGTGGAGATATCCTCGTGGCGGTCGGTCGAATTTTCAATAGTTTGCATAACGCTAGGTGAAAGTCGGATTGGAAAGGTAAGGGCCGCTTGACGCGATCCGTTTCGAGTCCGAGGCTGAACCTCTCCGGTTGAAAGTGGAATTCCTTTTTTTCTCCCAGCTCGTATCGGGGGCACGCGCGCTAATTTCTAACTTCAATTCAGTTTACACGCTCTGGCGTTCGGTCGGGGAAACGTGAAATATCGTCTTCGCGTAGTTTTCCGCGAGGCGAAAATTGGCTCGACTATAGATCGGAGAATTTAAAATTCATTTGACGTTCTCGAATAGGATAAGAGAGAGAGAGAGAGAAACGGGGGCGGCGGGCGCGCGAAAAACGCTCGCCGATATCCTCAGTACTCGAGACGCCTGATTATCGATTTGCCAGAGGACCGTGTGTACAATAACCTCTTAGTACACGACTTGTTTCCACAGAAAACAGCGGTATCAGGTTTCAAGGGATCGTTTGCCGAGCGTAAACCTCCACGCGTCCCCTGAATAATACACGCGGACGAATAGATATTTTGCATATTAAAAATCGAGCGTCGCGCCCTTCCTCCCCCTCGTTCGATCTGACTAATTTTCGAACCTTGCCCCTTTACTTGTTGCGTCTTAAAAATTGGAGGAGCGAAACGCGGGCGGGGGACAAAAAGGAACGGGACAATGGCGACGCGAGAAGGAATTAAACG
>SMSR01008281.1:11451-21519 GCA_019453355.1 Ceratina japonica
CTCTCTCTCTCCCCGAGCCTTTTCCTCCCTTATTCACCCCGAAAATGGTCGATAGCGCGGGCTCCTCCTGCGGGGGCTTCTGGATTCGGGGAACGAGCGCGTTTACTCTCGTTAAGATGAGTGCCGTGGGGTGATTTACCCTCTTTACTCTGCCGCGACACTCGGCCCGAGTCCTCCCGCGGGAGAGACCGGGGAAGAAGGCGCCGGGAAACGGAGAGTAAAACGAATCGTTCGCCTCAGAAGATCCTCTTATCCTCGGCACCGGCGCGAGGAGAGATTGAAAACTTCTCTCCGCCGTTCATCCCGTAGCTTTTTTTCCCCCGCCGTTACCATGAAAATTCGCCGGCCCGATCGGATTGATCACCGCGCCCGTCGCGCTTTAATCGCATTAGATACCTAGCCCCGAGCCACGACGACCGGACCCGTAAACCGAACGGTTTTATTTATCTCGTTGCCGCGAAATTCTCGTCGCCGCGATAATAACGACACGAATCCCGGCCGAGGACAAAGGACGGGGGGTACCATTAAATACATCGGCGACCCGGCCAGGAGACGGTGGAAATACACAATGGACAGGCGGGAATTTTATGTAAAGAGTGGTTTAACGAATGGCATTGTTATCGTTTCGAGATGAAAAATTATGGAGCCCCTCGAAACGAAAAGCGTGAGGCAGGCGGAGGAGGTGGTCGGTCTCTGGGCCGTGGGACACGGACGGAGGCGAGAGAAGAACCGAGCACCTGCACCGAGTAAATCAATAGCTCCTTCGCAAAGTACGAAGAAAAAGGGTGTCTGAATACGTAGGTACTCGGCGGGTTCTTTCCGCGGCCGGTTGTTCGTCGATTCAACGCGACTTTAATAAACCGACGATCCTCTCCCGGATCCTTGAATTCATATTTTTTTTTCCCTCCTCCCACGGTTTTATCTGATCTCGGGCGGACCCCGCGTGCACGCGCCTTGTTTACACGGGTTGAAATCGCGAAAACGGCATCAAACCGCGCGGTTTAATAATATTTATTCCCGCGTTTATTTCGCTATTTTATTTCGCCGTTTTTCTCAGCCGCGGATATTAATAGCGTTATCTTGTTGCCGTTCCGAACGTCCGACTCGAATATTTCTCGGCCGCGTTAATAAATTGTTCGCGTTATACGATACTTTTTATGTGCGGAAACTTCTGCGTATTTACGTGTTGTTAAATACATATTTTTGCCGGCGCTCGTATCGTATCGATTGTCCTGAAAATACTTGGTCGGAACTGGGTTCGTTTAACAGAATGTAGAACGCCCACGCAATAACTAGGGGAATAATTCTCGCGGCGGATATTTCCGAACGTGATTCCGGAGTAATTCCTAACGCGGGTCGGACGACGGGCCGCCGGGGTACAAAAGTGTTCCGGGTGAAAAAGCGCGATAGGTAGTTGAGGCAACGTCGCTGTCATTTGTACCTGTTGAGGCAATCGTGTACACCGACCGTACCCAAAGACCCCGCCTACGATCCCCGGCTGCCGACTTAAACTTCGACTTTGACGTCGACTTTATGCCCCCCTGTCGAGGGATCTACCGTCCGCCTCTGGAATTCAAACGACCTCGCTTATTTCGCGGAAACCGAACGCGGATCGCGGCATTTTTTACTCCGACAACGAACGAAAGTTTCTATTTTCAATTTCAATTTCTTTATTAAACGGACATGAGTCCACTCCCGAGTCGAAATTTAACTTCTGTTTTAAACCTTCAAAGTCAAGAAGTTCCGGTTGAAATCTTCAAATCCTACATGTAATACTGTTTTCGTTCTCTTAGATCTTACGCAGTTCTAGTAATAAAGATTACCTCTCTCTTTCTCTCTCTCTCAAACAAGATTGTTTCTTTTAGAAAATATACTGTAAGTATATACTGTAAGTATATATTGTAAGTATATACTGTAAGTATATTCTCTCTCTCTCAAACAAGATTGTTTCTTTTAGAAAGTATACTGTAAGTATATACTGTAAGTATATACTGTAAGTATATTTTAGATGCTAATTATCTATCATTGCTTATAGCTAGTTAATACTCGATTCCTGTCAATAATTACTCATCACTATTTTTAAGAAAATGGTTTAGTGATGGTTTAATGAAATTTTAGAATGGAAACAATATTGTTTGATTATTACTACTTGTGTTAATAATAATTACTTAACCACTTAATATTTGATATTTAAGGCTGCTAAATACGTTGACTATAGTTTGATGAGGAATATTAAAGTTATTAGATTTAAACATTTATTTTATTACAAAAGCTTGTGTAGTTATTTTTTTATTTACCAAATTTAATTATCTGCGCGTTAACAGGTTTATTTTTAAGAGTTTCCATCAATTTAAAAAAATTAAGTCGACAATAGTTTCTGACATTTGGTAAATAAAACAGTAATTGTATTAGCTTTTATAATTAAAACAATTTTGAATATTGTTTAATACTTTTTTTAGTTCTATTATCAAACTATAGTATAAATGGTAGTATTTCCGTAGTAATATGAAAGAGAGGGCTTTTAGGCTCAAATCAGAATCAACAAATTCCGATCAAAATAAGGACCTCGAGGCCAAAAGAGTAAAATTATATAAATTCCGTTTCAGGCCTCAACTTGTCTAAAGCGGACGTAAGTAGAACCTCGAGGTCATAATAAGACTTTAATGCTTATGAAAAAATCTCTATCATACAATTTTTTAAGAGTATCCATCAATTTAAAAAAATTAAGTCGACAATAGTTTCTGACATTTGGTAAATAAAACAGTAATTGTATTAGCTTTTATAATTAACACAATTTTGAATATTGTTTAATACTTTTTTTAGTTCTATTATCAAACTATAGTATAAATGCTAGTATTTCCGTAGTAATATGAAAGAGAGGGCTTTTAGGCTCAAATCAGAATTAACAAATTCCGATAAAAATAAGGACCTCGAGGCCAAAAGTAAAATTATATAAATTCCGTTTCAGGCCTCAACTTGTCTAAAGCGGACGTAAGTAGAACCTCGAGGTCATAATAAGACTTTAATGCTTCTGAAAAAATCTCTATCATACAATTTCACTTTAGACCTCCAGAACCTTGTGTAGAACTAAGAGGTTTAAATCAGAATTAAAATTTCGACTCGGGTAGGCCCGAAAAACAGGAAAATGAGGAGACATACAAAATTAACATAAATAAACTGAATTAAGTATTTGAATTTTAACGTCCAATGATAGAATTTGTGATAATACTCAAAACGACCTGTTATTTTTGGACGAATGCCTCAACAAGAGTCAGTTTATTTCCATAAGATATTTGTGCCTATAATTATGAAAGTGGTCTAAGTCAAAATTGAAAAAAAGATAAGTTTATTAGTTATTTCACATCACATTATTTTGAACTAAATTAATTCAATGTAGTTTTCGTGATATTGTGAAATATGAACCATTAGATAATAATTGTTATTTCAACATTATATGGAATTCATTTAGTATAATTCGTGTAATCCATTAAATATCTCGAAACAAGAAATATATGACTTAGACCACTTTCATAATTATAGGCACATTTGTAAAGTACAACGTTTCGGCCCATTTGTAAGCCCTTATCAAGTGTTAATATTATAAAAGGTCAAAAACACAAACTTCATAGTCCCGAAAACGGCACCATTCAATTAAAATGTCACAACTTAAAATTAACCAAGAAAATCATCTTGTATAAATTCTAACGGTAAAACTACCTAATCCTAAACTGAATTAAATTCAACTATCACAGACACTACGGTGACAACGGTGCCAAAGCCAGTGAATTCCGTAATTTCCTCCTGATAATTGGTACACTATCATGGAAGATATCAATGACGGGACCAAACTGGATGTAAACCGAGTATCGCGCGTTTGTTTCCAACGGGGAGCCGTGCTCTTTTTTCGCGATCGACTCGTGACGAAATAATAGAAATCGACGAGAATGGTCGAGCGGTCAAAGGAGAGACAAATCGTATCGTTTTCGATGCCGGCGGCGAGCGCGTTAAAAGCGGAGACGGGGCGCGAGTGGCAGCGAGACCCGGGTGGAAAGCAGCGCGGAGATGAATGGAAGGAATAAATAAGAGGACGGTCCGATGCGAAGGGATGGAACGAGGAAAAAAGAAGAGGGTCGCCGGAGGAGGGATGACAAAGGGCGGAGAGGAGAGGAGTCTCGCGGGCTCCTCGTCAAAAAAGATGAAGTCACCGTGGTTTTGGGGCGGCACAGAGAAGCGGGGTGGGTGAGTTCTTTAAGGTAGGGGGCATGCGCGGCGTCCGGGGGTGCAGGACGCCGTCAGGGGGTTAGTCGCTTGCCAACAACACGACGCGTCGCTCGCGCATCGCTCGCGCTCGAACTCCCGCTTCCGTCGCCGCGCGCGTAACTACGTCCTCTCGGTTTCTGGCTCGCACGTCCCGGTCGTCGGTTCCGCTCGGCCCGGCTCGGCACCGGCCCGTCGTCGTCGTCGTCGTCGACGAGTCCCGCGACGCGAACGCGCACCGACGGGACAGCCGCGGGATTCCGCGCGCCGTCGAACGCGAAACAACCGCCGCTCGAACAAACTTTCCGCCTCGTACGGAGACAAAAGTTTCGAATCGATAATCGAACGGTGTTCTTCTTCTCCTCCTCCTCCTTCTTTCCTCCGTTTCGCGAAGCGTTTTCGCGCGCGGAAGACAGATAGTTTATCGGCGATGCCGCTCCGAGGGACGGAACTTTCTCCGGCGGTATTATGCCGAGATTAGGACCCGTGGGACTTCCGGAAACGATATCGGTCACAGACTGCGGGAACCCGCCGGTGCTTATGCAGGGAGCGCGCGGCCCGATGGACCTCGCCGATCTTTTCGCGCACCGCGCGAATCGAAGTGATATCGGGCTCTGAGTGAGCGAGTGAACCGTCCGTTCGGGATCCCGTCGTGACGCAACAGTGCAGTGATAAGTGGACCGGAAATCGCAACGCGAGCCTGCTGCAACGTGTCACTGCAGTGAGCGACGCGAAAAAGTGCGCGTAACTCCGTCGGCCTCTCTCTCTCTCTCCTGCGAGTCTGCAGCTTGTTTCACCCTTTGGATGTTACGCGTCTGTGTCGCGGATCTAGCGACCGAGAAGAGGTACGTTATCAATTCCGTCGAAGGCAGCTATCGACGCCGGCGGCTGACTTAATTACACTTACAATTAATAAATTAGCCGCAATTCCCGTTGACGGTAGAATTTCCGAAGCGAGTCTGTCGCGGCTAGATTGATTCCCGGAATTGAAACGCGCCGGTATAACTCGAGCGTTAATTATTCGACGGGCATTAATCCGGGGAGACCTTATCTAGGCAGTATTTAAATTGTATCCCGATACGAGCAATTTACCGCGCGAGTTATGTGCGTATATACGTACGCGATATCTATATACGCGCGTCACGTTTGTTTTAAAGGGTGTATAACGGGGATACTTACGCGCATGGTTAGCCCGTGCAAACACGTAACACAGACGTACGTCGAAACTAATTACAGAAGTTCGTTTCTCATTTAACAATGAAATTACAACGGCGGACGCGTGTGCAGCCTTGAAATTGCGCAGGTAAACGAGCGCCGGGTACGTGCGTGCGTATCGAAGCAAGTTCTGTTGCTCCTCGAATTTAATTTCGGAATTTCGCCGGGCAGAGAAAAAGGTAAAAGCGATTCCGCCGGCGGCGGTTCCGGCGAAGAATTTTCGCGCTGAATAAACAAGCTCGCTTTATCGCCGTTTCAAATTGTAATCAGGTTCTGGAAATAAAATAGAGGACCGGTTCTTAGGAACGCGAACCGGGAATAATCGGGTGGCGAGAGGTGTATAATCGTTGTTAGTTTCGCGTCGCGCGATTAGGCTCGTTGACGTTGATATTCAAATTAGCGGGTACATCGCGTGCGCCTCATTTTTCCACGAGATTGAACCAGCGACGTTGAACGGTGCTTAATGTTCGATTTAATTGAAATCGGGGGAGAGAGGATATCGGAAGACGATGCGCTTTTCGCGACGGTCGATATCTCTCCAGCGAACGAGACGATAAATACAGTAATCACGGAATAGGCACTCGTTTCGGAATTTCGTGCAGAGTATCGTTGCCGCTTGATGCGTGACGCCGTGGAGAGGCGAGCAGTGCCTTCCCGAAGTTCTCGGAGCTCGAACTCCGGGTGTCGTGCGACAAGAAACGCGGAAAGCCACGTAGGCGGAGTTTTGAATATTACAGACACCGTCGCTGGTCGATCCGACGTCGCCCCGGCGATTTATCTTCATTCCCGGAACGTAATTTCGCCAATTGGTTCCCATCGATCGGCCCGCGAGCGGAGTTATTCCGAAATACGGGACGTCCCGACGCCGGACGTCCGAGAATTACACGCCGTAACAAAAGTTCCCCCGGACAATGTCAAAACGCCAAATTATGGCACGGGCCGCGAAATCCCGCCGGAATTTCGGCAAATGTTTCAACAAAAAATTAATTCATTGCGTAATAATTGTGCTGTATCGTTCGCGGTGAAATCGTTGTTCGGAGCTCGTAATTCGTCGACGATTAAAAATCTTTCGAGAGGAAAACGATAGCGGCCGGTATTTCCGCGGATAGTCAATTACCGCGTTAATTAAATGTGGAAATCACTCGGACCTTTAATAACTGCTAATCCGGCATTATTAACCGAACGGCGGCGATAATCGGCCGGTCGGGGGATCGCGCAACAACGGGCGAAATTGAATTAATATAATGCGTGGTAAGTGGCTCGGCGAGAGCGGCTCCGGCTGCGGCGGGGCGGAAAGGAAACGCGGATAGACGGCAGAGAACGCGACATCTAATCATTCCGGGCGTGATTCCGAAAGAGCATAATGGCCCGATGGATAATTAATTACTTCGATTGCGATTAGGGGTGAGTGTCGCGCGGATTGCCCCGCTCGGAGTTCCCGACCGCTCTCTCTCTCTCTCTCTCTCTCTCTCTGCGTTTGGTCACTTTGTTAATTGCCGTTCCATTTATCCGCGGTTTCATCGAGGTTTCGGCAGAGACGAAAAAACCCACCTACCTCGGTAAATAATTGTCCGGAGTCATTTCGACGATGCACACCAGCGCAATTGCGTGCTTTATGATGAAACAAATTGTTTACGTAAATCATCGCGCGAAAAGTAATTTTTAATGCACGAAATCCCTTTCTTCAATTTATTTATTTATTTATTTGTTTATTTAATTCATGGGTAATTAAACCTTTTACATATTGAAGAGAGTGATACAAAGCAGTAAAAACAAGAAAAAAAAGAAAAAGAGATATTATAACGACTGAGAAGCAAAAAAGGAAGAAAGCTTTCTTCTAATGACTGGAGTCAATAAAAATGTGAAAAATGTGACAAAATCTGTTGGTTTTAGATAATATTCTGTTTACTACATTAGAATGTAATAGTAGATAAACTAGAATATAAATTAATGGTTTGACGAATCGGCCACGATTATTCTACGAAGTTGATCGTTAGAAATAACAGACTCAAAATAAAGCGATTCCGATTTGTTATTCGAGTGCATTCGCGAAGTACTTGACACATTTTTATTGTAATACAATGTAAATTAACGGTTTGACGAATCGGTGACGATTATTCTACGAAGTTGATCGTTAGAAATAGCAGACTCAAAATAAAGCGATTCCGATTCGTTATTCGAGTGAATTCGCGAAGTACTTGATACATTTTTATAGTAATATAATATAATTTATTTTTATTTATTTATTTAATTCACGGGTAATTAACCCTTTTACATATTGAAGAGAGTGATACAAAGCAGTAAAAAAAAGAAAAAAAAAGAAAAAGACTGAGAAGCAAAAAAGGAACAAAGCTTTCTTCTAATGACTGGAGTCAATAAAAATGTGAAAAATGTGACAAAATCTGTTGGATTTAGATAATATTCTGTTTACTACATTTATTATTTCTGGATTTATAAATCCTAATCCCTACCATAAGTTCTATCATTTTTAATGAAATGTAAGTCATATACGACAATAACACCGATTCTTGGTAATCATTTCATCCTGAACTTTCTAGACACACACAACTATTGCTGAAACTATCGCATTACTAAAAAAGAAAAAAAGATATTATAACGACTGAGAAGCAAAAAAAGAACAAAGCTTTCTTCTAATGACTGGAGTCAATAAAAATGTCAAAAATGTGACAAAATCTGTTGGCTTTAGATAATATTCTGTTTACTACATTCGAATGTCCAAATCGAGAAGTAAATCTCACTGGACAAAAAGTTTTGTTAGGTCTGAGATTTAATATTATGTTTATTAACAAAAGCACGAGAAACGTTGGAATAATCGGATAATTCCTCGTTATTATTATGAAAGAATTAATTCGCGAAGTAATATTCGATGAATTAACAAAAATGTTCGAGATTAAACGGTTTCGAAACGACTGGGGGAATAGGTGGGTCATGAAGGAGCTTATTCCCTCAAATAATTGTTTCTTGCTCGTCCTTTGTTCGAGGCCGTTTGTAAAAGTGAGGCGCCGTAAGAGGGACAATGCTTTTCATTTTCTTCCCGGTTTTTCTGACCCCGCCGACGTAACTCGCAGGTGTCGAGCGTCGTAAAAAAAATTCGATTTCATCCCCGAACGTTGACGCTGGCTGGCCAATAATGAAACTTCTGTTCCGAACGGTCTCTTCTTCTATCTTAGGAAAATACCATCGGTCTAATGGAGAACGAGGCGGCAGGAAATTTTTCTAACCCCCGGTTTTTATACAAACGTCGCAGACCAAGTGTCGTCGGACGGACGTCGTTTTACTCCCGTATTTCTAGCCGGTCGTATTTCAGCCGATTTCGTGCCATTTTCAGATCTGTTGTAATCGGTTGCGTCGCGTCGCTCTTCTAACAACGCGACGCGGCGCGACTTTATCCGCTCGTTTTCGCGCGGGTATAAAAGTGCACGAAGTCCGCGGATAAAAATTGTCTTCTATTAATAGTAATGGCGTATAGATATACACGGGAGAAATCCCCGGTAATGGAAAAGTACGGGAGACACGGTAGCTAAATCCTCCGATAATATCGCGCCGTACCGACGCTTCGACTCGGATCCCGAATTGGGTCATAGACGGCAGAGGATACATGGTCGGTATCACTTACCGGAGTGTATTTGAATATACATGCAAATTCAAATCAATTAAGCTACAATAATATATGAGAATCGGCGGGGCATTAACAACGAGAATACGTTTTGCGCCCATCGAAACGCGATATCATTTACGTAATCGACGGCTCGATGTAAAATCCTGCACACTTAAAAAGAAATGAATTACGAGTCGAGAAGACAATTTTCACAGTCCTCGACGTATCGGAGTATTTGAAAATCGGCGGTGTTCCGTGCTCCGGGCGCGGAAATGTCGCGCGATCGCCGGGAAAACAGCTAAAAAATTACAGCCCCGCGGGAATGATCCGAATGTCCGTTCGGCAAATTTAATTCGCGGAACGAGTCCGGCGCAGCTGTAATTTATTAAACCATTCACTCCGGGGCGCATTGATTTCGCGCGGACTAGCCTCCGCCGTCCATTGTATTACGTCCAGCAGCGCTACTTTCGCAATAACGTGTTTATTATAAATATGATCGTTAGCAGCGCGGCCCTCCCCCGTATAACTGCGTCGAACGGCAATTAGTGCAAGTGCAACGTATAGCAATTTGTCGCGTTTAACGGTATAATGCCGTTGCTCCATTTCCCGAATAAATTACTTCCTACCGGTTTAGATAAGCATCCCGATTGCCGGACGCGTAAATTTAGCCCCGGAAAAAATACGCGTTCTGTCCTATTAGCTTGATGCATATGAAACGCGCGCATCTCCAAACGCGGCAGATAATAACGTGACTGTCTATATTCCTGCATAATTCTGAGCAGTATATGTTAGATGAAATAAATACTNGTGTTATATGAATGTGTAAAGTTTCATAGAAATCCATGAAAACATAAAAGAATTAGACATATCGAAACATGTACAAATTCTTCAATTTATCCCAATCGTAGATTTTCAAGTCGTGGAGAACCTGCGACTTTTTCAATTTCTAATCGCTTCTAGCGCATAGCAATATTGAT